>VYZP01000623.1:0-12909 GCA_013400635.1 Hypocryptadius cinnamomeus
TTATTTTTTTTTTAATCCAGAGTACCATCCTTCACTTTTGGATTTACATTTTTGAGGAGAGGCTGGGAGCTGGGGCTGTCTATTCCAGTGAAGCAGCAGCTCATAGGTGTGTACAAATATTGGAAGGCAGGATTTAAAGTCAACTGAGCTAAGCTGTTTATAAGTGGTGCCCAATGACAGGACAGGAGACAATAAGACACAAACATTTTGCTTAAATGTAAGAGAAATTTCAGCATTGAAAAAACCATTTTACTGTCAGGGTGACTGAGCCTTGGCACAGGTTTCCCAAGGAAGTTGTGGGGTCTCTGTCCCTGCAGAGAGTCCAAAAGCTGTCTGGATGTGGTCTNNCCAAAAGCTGTCTGGATGTGGTCTGCCCAGCCTGCTTTCGCTGACCCTGCTTGGCTGGGTGAGTGGCGAGATGATCTCCAGAGGTGCCTGCCAGCCTCAGGCATTCTGTGATTCTGTAATATTCCAGTGTAACAATCACAGTTCCTCAAGTCCAACAATATGCTGTCTAAATAATGCTTCGAAAACACTAAGCTCCCTTTTTCTTAAAATTCTACTTTCTCCATTTCTTCAGTCTAGCCTCCAATATGCTTCTTTTCTCTCAAGTGCAATTTGTGTTGCAGGTACATAAGATATTTTAATACCTTAAAAACACCATCAAGAACTTGGAAAGGAAGAGGTGTGTTTCATAAATGATCAAACAGTACAAATATTTGGAGTGTATCTCATCTATCAGAAATGCTTTAAGTATTCCTGTTACAACGTCCTTTTGACATTTCTGAAAGCTCATTACTTCTTTGCCTTTTAACAGTCAAGATGAAGGCTGTCAGTGGTGGAATTGAGATTTCCATCTGTTCATTATACCTTAAGTAGCAGAGGGAAAGAGCAGATGTGCTGCCCCAGGCTTTCTACTAATTTGGCTATCCAGCTGCCTCTTTTATTTTGGGAAAAATACCTATAATCTCATACAAATATAATCAATTATGTAAGGAAGTGCAGTCATCTTGGTTCAGCCTGCTAAGACTACTTAGCAATCTTTAGATTCTGGCAAAAGATACAATGCCTTTTCCAAAAAGGCATTGTATTTGCCATAAATTACTCAGGCCCGATTCACTGAGGCATCAAAACAAACACTTAAGTTAAAGCAAAGGTGTAGTCCTTTTCACCCAAGATGGAATTCTCATATGTTTAAGTAAATACCTTAATAAATTAAGCTTTGATAAGGTAGTGTCTTTCAATACTATTAGATTCAGTTAAAAAAATACAATGAAAAATTATTAGGAAACTTTCTGGTGTAGGATTATCAGCCAAGGCTCTCTTTTTTTTTTTTTTTTTTTTGCTGTAATCCAGACCTTTCTCCACTTTGGAAAGTGGGAAAAGTTGCTGTCTGGGCAGTGAATATATGAAGGCTCATTCTCAAGAAAATTCATCTTGTATAAGCAAAATGCCACACACAATCAGTGCAAATCTAATTTGTCCAGCCAAATTGAAACCTTTACCTTTTCCAAGAGCAGCTCTCCTTTTCATACAGAAATCTGAGAATGTGTCCAGAGAAACATCTCTTGCCTGGATTTAAGAATCCAGGCTTCTTGGAATAGATGATTCCACTAATCATAGTAATTATGAATAGTAATATATGTAACACAATGTCTTTCATACTAAAAGATCTGTAGAGGAATTCCCTGTGACAGCTCTGTACAATTGTGGACCACTGTTATGTGCTGCTGTACTTATTTCTTTTTGATGACTTTTGCAAAATTAAGAGCATAAAAAATCTAATTTGTAGGGTGTACAGATGCATACCCACTCCAGGGCAAACCTCAGAACTTATGGTATTTTTCTTGGCAAATAAAATTTTTGACAATCTTAACCAGACAGTAATAATCAGTAACTTTTAAGGATTGCAGTCGTGAAGTAACCAGAAAACACCAATTTGAAACTAAGTTCAAATGATTTTGAGTTGTGTAGGATGACTTATCAAACAGTGTAATGCATTTTACCTGCTCTTTTTTGATAACAACAGTTCTTTTTTGGTTTAGCACAAAACCATTTAATTAAAATTTTAAAAGTAAGCTTGAAGGGTTTAACAAAGACCACTCTATCTTTTGGGAGGGCAAGAAGTGATACACACCTTTAGCTACAGCTAAAGATTCATGAGGAATAAAACTGCTTACTGTTTCCAGCTGAGATGGATTTCTTTCTTGATTCTCTGTTTTTCTGATTTAGTCTGCTCAGACACTTGACCAATCCATCTGTTCAGTACCATTCCTTCCCTCAGCCAAAAGTGTAACAGTGCCAAGTCTCTAAAGAAGTATTGAAGAGACTGAAAAGAAAAACAAAAAAAATCTCAGGTCATCTGTTTCAAATCTGCACTCATCTCTTTTAAGTGAATGTAAAACTGAAGGTAATTTGAGATTGTTCTTTGGTCTAAGTCACAGTTAAATCAGCTAAGTGGTAACACTGGAAAAAGCAGTAGAATAGGTAGGAGACAAGTGGAATCACATTTTCAGGCTCCTGGAGTTTTACTTTTGACTTAGGTGGGGTCAGGATCAGGTAACAAGTGAACCAGTACAAATTCATGAGAAACCATCACAGTAATTCCATTTGCTGTTTACTTCGAATTCACATGGATCCATTTTTTTTCCCTAAGGAGGAAAACAACCAAAATTTACAGTATCGTTTTCTGCCTCTTCCAATCTAACCTGAGTGTTAGGCAAGCCCTCATACCTCTGCATTTGTGGAAGTTTGTGTGGTGTATTTTTTCATGGCAGTGATCTGGTCTGCTGGGGCTGATGTTTGGGCATGTCAAGAATTGATTCTAAGAGTTTGGCTCATGTCTGACTCTGTGAACTTTCAGGAGGGTAATTTATTTGTATAATGTGCATTATGCTGTATCTCAGTACTGTGTCATCCGTCCACCTTCCTGCTGAGAGGACTGCTTCACAGCAGAGAGGAGGCAACTTGACACAATCCACCATAGGAAATTGATTTGACAGCACTCAGTGAAAGTTCTTATGGAAGAGAGAGGATTTATATTAAGAGTGTTCAAAAAAGTTGATTTTATTAATCAGTCTCATACCTACATATTCAAAGCATCAGCATGTTTGTGTTTATATGGTCTGACCAGGGTTGCTCATATGTGACATTGAAGGCAAAAGTGCCCTGGTTATCACCAGGTCCTCAATGCTTTCTTTGGGCTTCTGGTGATAACTGGTGATAGATTTGATTTTATACAGGTCTTCTATGCCTTTAAGATCCAGCAGCTGTGCTGGCATGCTTATTTTGCCTCAGGTATTTCTTACTTCAGCCTCCATAAATTTTTTGTGTCTGTATGTCCTCATGTTGAATTTCTTCAGATTGCAATGACTGCCTGCTGTGCCTGTAGGATAAAGAGTGGCACAGGTGATGTGCTGTGGTAGGGATTGTTGCTGTTTTCAAGGTGCAGGGTCCTGGTCCCAGAGGTGTCTTTGCTCTGGCCTTACTAGAGCTCAGCCTGCTCATCTTGATGTAAATGAGACATTTTAAATTTTCCTTCAGTCGGCTTTGTTCTTTGTTATCTTTATGTGTCGCCGTTTTCAGCGCTGTTTTGCTGCTGCTTCCAGTAGTGCACACATTTCCATTCCTACTTCATTCACACCACCCTCCCTAATTCTGTTACAAAAGTCTATACGTGTGAACTGCAAGCGTCTAACTTATGATCAAGCCCAGTTCCTGACAACATTGTTGTGTGGTATACTTTANGCCTGTTACTGTGGTGGATGCAATACGCTGCCATCTCCCACATCTCCATGCCTACTTTGGCTATGGACTGAGCTCATTGAGGAAAGGATTGGTTTGGAAACGGAAAATGGCTGTGAAAACCAGTCCTATGAAAGTACGTGCTTTCTGTAGCTAAAATAAAACCAGTGGTTGCCTACAGGGGAATAAAAAAGGAATTTTAAGCAGAGTCCTTCATGTGGAAAGCAGAGATGCTGACAGTTTCTATTAAGTTCTTTAGAAAATCTCTTCCTGTGAAGAATGTCCTGTCTGACTTGCTGGTCCAATTCAGGACAGAGAAAGTTATTTGTAATTTAATGATACCTCTTCTGGGAAGGTATTTGCATTGTAGAACTGGCTGGAGCTCAGTGCACCTTGGACAGATTTTTGTCCTGTGCAGCTGTAGCACATCAGGCTCTTGTAGAGGCAGCATGAGTAGTACCATCTGCTGCAGAGGGGCTGGGGTGCTTGCTGGAGGGTATCTCATCTGGGCCACCTTTTCCACAGAATATATATGTAGCATTTATTGTGCAAAACTCTAACCCCCTCATTCAGTGCCATTGAATTTAAGCAGCAGATTACAGTGTAGCGGAAGAGGAGCTGGGATGGATGTGTGACCTCATTGCAGCAGTTTCATTGCCTTGTGAAATGAAGTTAAAGATAGCTTGGGGGAGAGGAGGAGGAGAAGGCACCCTGGTCCTAAGAGTTGTTAGGAGGCATCCAGGCAAACCCTGGCACAAAGAGGAGTTTGTAGCAGTGTTCTTTATTCTTTAATTATGTTTTTAGCAGTGGGATATATGGTAATGAGCAAGCTTACAGCATTTGGAGCAGAGAGGAAGGAGATGATTTCCACATTGTCCTGGTGGTCTATAAATGGTTCTGGCTGGCAGGGCAGCTGCATGACGCACAAGGCAAGGAACACAGCGCCAATGTTGCTATCATTTTGGTTTGCTACTTCTTAGGAATGGGGGGCAGCAACCAATTCTGATGGATTCTAAGACTTTTTCACTTCCAGGCATGTATGAACGAAAAAAAAAAAAGTAGTTAAATAGGAGTTTGGAAGCTCTGAAAACCTAAAAAGCAACCACTTGTTCCTTCAGGAAGGTTTCCAAAACAATGGCTGGCAGTAAGAACAAATGATCCAAATATACATCCAGAAAACCTTCTTAGCTGTAGAAGTAAGCATGGATTTTACTGATCATATGGTTTGAATTAAAAATTATGCCCAAACTTTTATAGCTCCCACTGTCACCAAAAGCCAGATTCTTGAGGGTTTTCCCTGTTGAGGTCTTAAGAGCATCGAGTTGCCAAAATACTTGTACTGTATATTTGGGATGGTTATAGAGCTGTGGACATTTTTCTCCAGCCTGCTACATAAAGATATACTCCGTAGAATTATTTGGAACACTAACATTGTTGTCATAGACAACTGAATATAAATTTACTTATAAATGGGGGAAACTTAGCTAAGACTGTCACAAAAAATATGTTGTAAATTGGGAAAAGAATTGGAGACATTTTTTGGCAACCACATGTTAATTCAGTGGGATGGTTCATTTTAATCCATTGTCCAGCATTTGCCTCTCACTCTTGATGACAAATATGATGTTGCATGCTTGCCACCTCTCGTCTGCATTTTCTCTTCATAACAAAACAAAGGAAACACGGCTTTGAACTTCTATCCAGATGGATCCTGATTCAGACTGCCTGTGTGACTTGGAGCAGGAATCTAAAATCCAAGTACACAGAAAGGCGTGGGTGACAAAACAGGATTTACAAGGGGAAACAGTGATCTGGATTATCACTTTCTAGAGACAATTTATATTTGTTTAATCAGCTACTACAGTGACACATCCTTAACAGCCAGAAGAGAGGAATTCACAGCTACAAAACACTTGCTTTCAAAAGTCCATCAGTCCTAGGCAGGACTCAAGCCAAGCTATTGCTATCAGAGAAGTGTTTTCCAGAGCACAAAAATATTAAAGAATTCATTAGTGCATTTGTTATGGTTGCACACTGAGGAGGAATGTCTACAAGATTTTTTTTTTTTTTTTTTCAGTTTTGACAGTGTAGAACTAGATCTCATAATTTCTTCTGGTTAAGACAGTTGTTGCCCATTGGATAAGTTCTTTCTTCCATTTATTTGTACCACCTTTCGGTATGAACATGCATGTTGGTTACATGTTCCTACATATCCCCAGTTATCCCCTGTGAAGCCCTGGGCCAAAAGCAGTGATAGCAGGAGAACTGTTGGTTGTAGTTTGAGCAAGCCATTAGGCATGATGTGTTTTGTGTGACTTATATCACAGAGTCAGTTAGGTTGGAAAAGACCTCTGAGATCATCAAGTCCAACCTATGACCAAACACCACCACGTCAACCAGACCGTGGCCCTAAGTGCCACATCCAGTCTCTCCTTAAACACCTTCAGGTATGGTGATTCCACCAGCTCCCTGGGCAGCCCATTCCAATGTCTAATCACCCTTTCTGTGAAGAAATTCCTCGTAATGTCCAACCTAAACCTCCCCTGGAGCAGCTTGAGACTGTGTCCTCTTATTCTGTCGTTGTTTGCCTGGGAGAAGAGGCTCACCCCAGCCTGGCTACAGCTTTCTTGTGGCTGGTTGTAGAGAGTGTTAAGGTCACCTGTAAGTCTCCTTTTTCCAGGCTAAAGAACCCCAGCTCCCTCAATTGCTCCTCACAAGAGTTGTGTTCCAGTCTCTTCACCAATATCATTGCCCTTTCTCTGGTCTTGCTCCAGCACCTCAGTGTCCTTACTGACTTGAGGGGCTCAGAACTGGACACAGCACTTGAGGTGCAGCCCCACCAGTGCTGAGCACAGGGAAACAGTCACTGCCCTGGTCCTGCTGGCCACACCATTGCTGATACCAGCCAGGATGCCATCGGCCTTCCTGGCCACCTGAGCACATGCTGGTTCATGTTCAGCCACTCTCAACCAGCATCGCCATGTTTTTTTCTGCTAAGCAGCTTTCCAGCTGCTTTTCCACCAGCCTGTAGCCCTGCATGGAGTTGTTGTGACCTAAGTGCAGGACATGGCACTTGGTCTTGTTGAACCTCATACTGCTGTGTTGGCTCGTAGATCCAGCTTATCTAGATCCCTCTGCAGATCCTTTCTGCAGATCAACACTCCCACCTCCATTTGTGCAGCATTGTAACTGAATAAAATGTCTGCTTGCTTCAGGAACTCTGCTGCTGGTGACATATTCGAAATAAAATATTTTTCGTTTATATTAGACATCTGAATGTCTTCAAACTTCAAAGAGGAAGATAAAATTGTCCTAAGGTGTATGACTATTAAGTTTAGCTACTTAAATAAGCAGTACACTCTATTCTTTCACATTATCATATTAAATGAGTAGTCCACTACTTTTAAAATAAAAGACACCTCTTAGAGAGTTTTCTGCCATGGCAATTTCTTCTAATTTTGTCTCCTAATCTTCTTGACATGCCTGAAGTTGCTGTCTTTTGACATGTTCCCTTTTAGTAGTCAACCACAGTCACTGAATGGTGGTTTTAAATGTGATTATTTTGTTTGTAGCACATCTATTACCGGTGTCTGGACCTGCCTGATCAGGCACTCTGTATCACCAAAGTAAGCTCAGTGAGCAGTGAGGTCAGTCTGTGCTATATCTAGTAGTGATGGAAGATGTTGAGATGGTAAAATTTTAGGATAGTGGCAGGCTTTGTTTTCTCTTTTCGTAATGTTTGAAAGATAATATGACTCACAGAACTGTAGCGGCCCACAGTTGCTGGAATTCGAGTGGTTTGAAAGGCACAGCAGGGTTTGATGACTGCACATGGACAAGCACCGAAGTGCTTGCTTCCCTTCTCTTCTTGCAGTCATTTGTGTTCCATACCCACTCTGCACCCAGAGGTGCAGATCCAAGACAAAAATTTGCAATGGCAGCAGGGTATGAGGTGCAAACAGAGAGGACATATTCTGCTTCCCTGAGGGTTGATTCAAGCAGTTACCCTTTATAGTGCACATGCCACTAAAACTAAAACTGTTCATCAGAGCGTGAGAAGGGTGGAAGGTTATTGCAGAGTGATACAGGAGGGAAAATATTGGTTTGGGTTTTGGCTCAACTTTCTGCTTTCATGATTGTGAAAGGAAGATGTGGAGGTCATAAAAGAATTGATGGCTCTTTTGGTATGGTCACCGCTTCCAGAACTGTGTGGCACTTTTGTAGCCAATTCATTATTGCTAAGGGATTTTCTGGAATGCCTGATATTAACTATTTTGTATTACCTCATCTGTATGTCTCATCTGTTAGTGCTTTTGAGGACAAGAATACTCCAAGCAGAGAAAGAGTGCATAATTTTCTTGTCTCTTTTTTGAGAACATAGACCTCGAAATTCATAAGTCTTACGAGGTACTGCTGGTTGTGTGCAGCACTGAAGTCTCAGGTTTTTACCTGGATGTCAGGTGTTACATGTGTGATGCAGAAGAATGCTGCTTAGAATTTTTTCTGCTATGATGCCGTAATCTCAGAGGCCCAGAGTTAGACTGCCTGCATTTTTTCCATTTTAATTAAACAGTCGTGGTATCTGGCTCAGAGAATTCATAAGGATAGTGTGTCCAGTATAGGATGATTATTTTCTACAGGGACGCTCTTTTAATATAACTCACAGGGAGTTTTGGTCTTTGTCTATAAAGGTAATGGATAAGAAAACAGAGAAAAATGAAATGCAGATGAGAAAATGGAATGTTATATATGGTAAAATAAAGAAACAGACCAGCCTAATGACATCCAAGAAACACATATAACCAAGCTCCAGGATTCCAGAGTGATAATCTCATTAGTTTCATATTATGATGCAACTGTCAATGGCTAGACCCTTATGGAGTCACAGAAACTTATGTCAGAAACTGTAGCAGGTTAGAAATTTAAATTAATTAGAAATTAGCTCTAGTTTTTTTATTTGAACTCAGTTGTGATTTACAGTACTGGACTTGCCAAATTTTCTTTTAAACAGTTGCCTGTCATTATGCTGATGAAGAAGTCCAGGTTTTTCCATCAAACCTGAAGATGTATTTATTTTCAGTAAGGATTACCATTCCTGCCAGTGGAATCCCCATAGATTTGGCTAATTGTAATATGGCTGTAAATACGTGTTTTCCATGGAAATGAGTTTAGTCACAGGAATTTTTGGGTTTTTTTAAAGTACTGATAGCTTTGCTTAATGTGGTTGCCAAACATATGTATGGTCTAAAGAAAAACTCAGTTAATGTATTTACACTGAACTGCTCACTATATGTATGTATTGCTTTTCTGGATGAAGCATGAATTGACAGCTTGACTGTCTCTCATGCATTTGTGCTGTTAGCAAATAAGGAAAGCCTCCTTTAATTCAATCAGGACTGAGATTGTGCTGCTGAGATCTTGCCTTCTTGCAAATGTCTGTGAGCTTGAATCCAGTCTTCATGTAGTTTTTGTAGATACATTTTCATTGCTTTGTGGCTTTTTTTTGCTTTTGTTGTAAGAAAGTGATTGAAAATGCCATATGTGACTGGTATGCAAAGAATCCAGAAACTGTACTACTAAAAATGCATATAAGGACTGGGTGATATTTACAAGAACATGCAGTGACAGGACAAGGAGGAATGGCCTCAGACTGAAAGTAGGATTAGGTTAGATACTGGGAAGAAATTCTTTACTCTGAGGGTGGTGAGGCACTGGAACAGGTTGTCCAGAGAAGCTGTGGATGCTCTGTCCCTGGAAGTGTTCAAGGCAAGGTTGGATGAAGGTGTGAGAAACCTGGTCTAGTGAAGGATGTCCCTGCCCATGGCAGGGAATTGGAACAAGATGATCATTAAGGTCCCTCCCAATCCAAATCATTCCATGATCTATAGTGGTAATATTAATTTAGTTTAACTTCTTATTAACTTTTATTTTAGGACTAACCTTATTAGCACAGCAGGGCAATTGTTGACTTGTTAGGTATTTACATACAAATCTAGTGCCAGGAGTCTTGAGTTTCCATATTTAAAAAAAAAAAATACTACCACAGAATTGTAGTGTGGTCTGTGTTGGGAGGGACCTTTTTTTGTTCACTAGGTAATTGCTCAGTGGAGACTTCTGTTGAGATGTCTGCAGAGGATGAATGCTTTTCCACTGATCTTCTATTCATAACTTAGAACTGAGTAAATACTATTAGTAGTATGATTATGCCTTCTAAATAATCTGTATGAACGTAAAGATAACAAATAGAAACATGTTGAGAGTTGTATGATTCACATTATACTTGCATTCAAAATCTGACCACAAATGTTACTAGCGTTTTAACGTATAATTTTGAAACTTTTTTAACATAATGCATAATTTCTTGTTTTTCTAGATATGGCATGAACTGCCTCATTCAGTTTGAGGATTTTGCTAATGCCAATGCATTCCGCCTCCTGCATAAGTACCGTAACAAGTATTGCACTTTCAATGATGACATTCAAGGTAACAAACTTTTTCTCTTCTCTTCTTCTCGCTATTGTTCCCACAAGCCAGAAAAATAAGTCTTAATTTCCAGAGGGGGAAAAAATCTATCAACTTTATTGTGATATTTATAGATGTACAGTCACATTTTGCCTTGGGTTTCCTCAGCATGAATTTTTGGTGAGCTGCATTTGCTCTTGACCTTTCGCCTCTCATTTTTACCTCATACTTTATTTAGATGTTCACTCTTCAGGTTTGGGGTTTTTTTAATAGTTTAATATGTGAATGGCTTTCCCCATATAAATTACTGACTTATTTGAGCAAATGTCAAAGCTCAAACCTGGGCTGTACTTTCTTGGTTTTTTGACACTTTAGTGACAACTGCTCCACTGTTCCTCCGTGCAACTGGATTGATAAATGTCAAACTGTTTTTCAGTTCTTAAGCTGACAACTCAGTTAAATATTAATGTAATTTTCCTTACAGTCTCACTCAGTTTTCGACGGGAATGATCCCCTTGGCTCTCTTTTTCCCATCTGAATCATTTGTGGCAGCTGGAAAAAGGAAAATACTTAGGGTGGGAAATGTCAACAAGGGGGATTCCCCAGTGCTCCATCTAAACAGGCATCTTGTCCCTCCCTCCTGAGAAGACAGACAAGTAGGGCTGAAGTGGTGTATGCTACTACTCGAGTTGCCTTATATCTGGTCAGAAAAAGAGCACGGGAAAATAACTTTCTCTAGGGCAGTGGCTTCCATCCTTGAGAGGAGTCTGAAGTCAGATGAGCTGCTGGAGAGAGGTATCTAGAGAGGGACCTGGATATCCAGCTGCCTCTTATCCCTCATGTTTCCTTGGGTATATGAGGGTCTCAGCAGTGACAGGACAAAAATAGAAGTTAACCTGTCTTCATTTTTCATGGCTTTCAGTGGCACTTTAAGCCGACTGTTAGGAGCTGGAGTTTTCCAGAAGTCTTTATTGAGTCATGCTTGGGACCTAGGTCATATTTCAGTGACTCAGTGCATGGCAGTGGATTCAAATAGTCCTTGTCTTTCTGCTGTTAGGGATTTGACTATCCAAATGAACCTTGTTCCTGTTATAAGTCTGGTTGAGTTCTACTTCTGCATCTGAAACAGATTATGGAGGACAACCTCCCAGATGGGAAATAAACTAATTACAAAATGTCATTTCCTTTTGTAAGAAGCATGGTGCTTCCCACCCTGAAGGGTCTGAGTGTAGCCATGGCTACAGCACTTCATTATAGCAGGCCAAACAGCATCTGGAAGTCTCCCTGGTTGTTTAGAGGCCCAGTTCCCACAGGGAATTCCCTTTCCTTGCAGGATGAAGGTCCTTAATCCAAATCAGAAAGAGACTCAAGTAGAATGTGATTTCAGAGAAGTGGGAGTTTTTCAGCAGAAGTGTACCAACTATGGGTAAACTTACTTGATGAGGCCTTTTGTGTATTTGCATTTTTGAACCACTTCATTCTCTTTCCTGCAGATTGAAAGGAGGTGTCTTGATGTTCAGAAGTGTTGGAAGGTGTCCCTTTGGCTTTTGTCTCAGCTGCTGTAGCAGCTATCAGCCTTCCTTAGAAGCGCAGCCATGTGCAGTCTTTTAATTTATTCATTTTCTGCAATCTAATTTGTGCTTATGAGGCCTTTGATATTTTCACAAATAATGCCTGTGACTTTTGGGTGATCTCCATCCTTAATATTTGTGTAGCTTCCAAGAGGTGAAAGTGGATGCATTTATTTCTGGTCTCCATCATTTGTCATCATATCCCCATAGTTACCTTCAGTAACTTTTTTTTTCATAGCATGTCATCTTCTCCTGTAATGTGGAAGTAGAGTAACAGCCCATTGATCTTTCATCACTCTTCCTCTTCCAGCTTTATAAACCCTAAGGATCTTTCACCTAGCAACTATAATGAGAATGGATGGTGCTAACTTCTTTATCAATCCTTTGAGATTTTCAGATTATAAATAGCATGACTTTTTCCAGGCTACTTGAATGAGTGGCTTTCTCTGTATGCAAGTTGTATTTTCTACAACAGTAAAGCTGACAAGTAGTGCCAGCCCAATAAAAGCAAAGAAACATAACACTGCATCTAATTTGCAATTATCTTCTGAAGATAGTGCTTACATGTATTTTAAACACAGTTTCTCCTAGTACTAATATTTTTCAAGAGAAAGCTACTTTAAGATCAAAAGAAACATTTCATATCTTTCATAGAAAGACTTGAGGATTTCTCTCTATGTATAAGATATTTAAAGGATCCCTATATATCTTAGTGATGCAATGAGGACCTTTCAGTATCTCAAGTCTAAAAAATACCCTAATACATGATCCTGATTTCTGACAGACACTAAAATAGATAAAGAAAACATGGCAAGCTGCATATACCCATCTGCAAGTACTGACTTGGACAAATGCAGTCACCCTCTCTTAGCTCACAGCTATTTACAGGGGGTCAGCCTGCCCCTTACTGACGATTGCAGAACATTTGGAAAAAGTCTGCCAAAACACTGGTCACAGAAAACCACTAAAGATTGACCATTAAGGATCACTTATAGACATAATTAAGAATTTCTGGAAACTGTCTCAATCCCTACTACATTAAGGTCATATGCTTTACTCTGGAGAAAGCTTTGTAACTTTTTCTACATTACCTCTCTGTATACAAGGAACTGAGAACAAAGGTGGACAGCAT
>VYZP01000644.1:2931-24966 GCA_013400635.1 Hypocryptadius cinnamomeus
TTTTCTCTCTCCAGCCCACGCTGGTTGTGCTCTTGGGCTGAGATTTGGATCATTTGTCCTTGGTGCCCAGCTGGAGCAGGAATTGTTTTGTCTCCCTGCTCTGTGCACAGAGCTCACCATCCCCTCATGTGAAGCCCAGACCCACCCACTAAAGCAGCACAGAATCTGAAAATAGAAAAGCCAAAACCTGAGGCATCAGATCCCCCCTGCACCTTTCAATATCCAACAAATCTACAGAATAGATTTCTTCCCAAGCACAAGAGCCACACGAGCACCTGAGGAAGGTGTGATTGGAAAGCAGGTGTGATTGGAAAGGTGTGATTGGAAAGGTNTGCTTGGAGTGATTTACCAAAACACTCACACGGCCATGGCTCAGATAAAAGTCCCAGAGATCCCTCCCGTTCCCCAAAAGAAAATGGCTTTTTACCTCCCCAACACGAGGTTCATTAGCAGGAATATCACTCCACATTAATTACTAACCAGTGTCAGAAAATGGCTATTTCACCTCCACAACACGAGGTTCATTAGCAGGAATATTGCCCCACGTTAATTACTCCAGTGCCTAGCATCACTCTAAAACCCCAGAGCATGTTGAGTAAAACAGGTTTATCAACAAAGGACATGCCAGAACTTGATGGAAAAGGGCCCTGTGCAGGCTGGGAGCCGTTCACCCTTTGCCTTCCCTAATGGAGCTGTGGTTGCTCACAGATCGTGTGGACATGTTTACATATTTATCCCTCACAATGCCGAGGGAATAACTGACACCGGGTGATTTATTTGTTTAATGTATCCTGTTAGTGATTCTGAGAGCTATTTCCTTGAATTAAAGCATTGTTCTACCAGATCCAGAAAATATTCCTGTGGAAAGCCTTCTGTTGGACAGATTTGGAAATTCACATGGAAAACAATCAAAGGCACAGAGCACAACCCCCGGGATTCACTTCAAATCTGCAATGAAATGTCCAAATCTTACAGCACCACCTCCCAAACTATAAGTACTGAAAAAAATCCTGTAATTACAAGTTTCTTTTATACATCTAATGCCTTGTGAAGGCTGCTCTAGAACAGAGGCTGGACAGAGCTGCAGAATAAAGCAGGGATTGATTCCAAGNCAAGCTGCATCCAGCAGCACCAGCCAGCCCCACTCGCTGCCAGATCCCAAGGTGCTCCCTCCTGCAGCTCCTACGGACACTCACACTCCTGACCTGCCGGAGCCCGGGGCTGGAATGAGGAGTGAGCAAAACACATGGGAACCACGGAGCCTTCAGCTGCACTGCCCCTCCTCCCCACCATCCCAACGCAGCCTAATTATATCTTTTGCAAAGATAAGTGCAGATGTGCTAAGAAAGGCTCAGAGCCCCAGCGCCCGCGGAACAGGTGGAGCCACAACGCTCTTGAGCAACTCCCCAACAAATGGACGAGCCTGCCCTTCTCCCCTCGTCGTATTTTTGGGACTCCAGTCCGACCAGTCACTCGAGCTGTCCCCTCTCAGGTTTCTCACACCTGCAGCCTCCCTCCGGCGTGCAGGGGAGGTGGCAGGGAGAGGAAGGGCTCTTTGTTGGCTGTGGAGTGAGGCCAGTGGGTGCCCGAGTCGGCAGGAGATGGGAACGCTGCAGCCAGAGCGGGCACGGGCACCGCATGCAAATGAGCACAGAGCTGTCTCACAGTTATTCTTTCAACAAAAAAGTACTTTGGAAATGTAGATTTTCTCTCTGCTAGCCAGCGTTAATACATGAGATGGGGGCAGAAAGGCCTGGGAAGTGAAATCCCTGCGGAGAGAGGAACGGGATGAACTGGCAAAGCCACTGGCAGGGGGTCACTGAGGAGGTGGCACTGGAGGAGATCCAGCTGTGGGGGAACGCGGATGAAATCCTAACAGGGGCTCCAGAGCAGCAGGAACAATGGGGCCTGTATTCAAACTGGGTTCAGAGATGAGAGGGGAAGATAGAGACAAAAAAATGAAGTGAAAGCTTTCCACTGCTAATTGCGAAAAATGCCAGGAAATGAGTGAGCTGGAGCTGCCAGGAATAATGTGGGAGACTGAAATTGGGGATGAGTGTTTGACATCAGCTACAGCCTCTGGCAAAATACAGCCAAGATTTTGGGGGGCATTTTTATTCTCTTTTCTCTTTTCCAAACAACAGGGAGCAGGAAAAAGGAACTTTTTGGTGGGATTGCTGAGGAGCCTGGCATTCTAAGTTCCCTAATTAAAGACAGGTCCTTTCTGGGACACACCATTCCAGCTGCTGGGAAAACTCAGCCCCAAGAAAAACGGCTCCAGAGCTGCTGAAGACGTCATGTCAGTGATTAAACAGCACTCGCCAAGAACATCCAGGACACATCCAGGTTCAAACTGGAAGATTCTGGGAAGCAGAAGGAGATGTCCCACCAAGAGAAGGCACAGGGAATGAAAAGGAGAAGGAAAAACCTCCCGGTTGCAGGGAATGCCACAAAAATGGTTGCAAGAAGAAAGAAGCCCCAGCTTCTGTCACCACGGGGAATGAAAAGGAGAAGGGAAAACCTCCTGTCTGCAGGGAATGCCACAAAACCAAAGGGCTGCAGCATCCCAAGAAGGAAGAAGGCCCAGCTGGGAAGCAGAGGCTCCCAGCGAGGGGAGGAATTCCTGCAGTGTGACTCGGCTGGGCCAGAAGAGCAGCAGAGCCCGGGCAGTCACTCAGTGCCATAGTAGCAGTGATGTTTCTGAGTCAACAGCCCTGAGCGCTGAGCCCCGGGCCAGCTGCGGGGTAATCCGAGCGGGACTCTGAGCCTGCAGAAATGTCACTGTCACTGCCGCGGGGGCCCAGCCGGGCTATCTTTAGCCAGCCCGCAGTTCATCACCTAAGCTCCTCGCACCGCAGTGGAAAGTGGCTGGGAGCTCCAAGGGGTGATCCTGGTCTATTCTCAGTACCCCAGGATGGGCTGAATCACCCTCCGGAGGTGCTGCCACTCTGCTCGCTGCAGGAGGCTCCTCTCTGTCCCAGCCACAGGAAGGGACCCCCAGAGGTCACCTCCCACCCACAGTGGGACCATCCCAGCTGAGCACCAGCACCAGCAGCTGCAGGGCACTGTTGGACACCCCACAGCCCCCCTGTCATCAGCCACCAGCAGCCTTCACCCCCAGCCTGGCAGCCTGGTGTGCAGCCATTCCCAGCCCTGCCAGCAGCTGCCATGTGGGAATGTGTGGGAAATGGTGCCCAAGGGCTCCCTGCACACCCACCCACAGCCCTCCACGTCCCCAGGGCCAGGCCACCCTCCAGCCCTTGGAGGAGGACGTGGGGCCTTTCCAACACAACTTGCTTTGGCAAGTCTGCATCCACCATTCCCAGTTTTCTTTCTTGTCTTTCATGTGTTTGGAAATAGACTCCAGAGGAAAACCTCAGTGACCTCTCACTGATGAGAAGAGTCTGACCAGTCCACAGTTCCCCTAATCTGCTCCACCCTTCTCAAAGATGCACCTTTTTCCTGTTGTCACCTTCCTAAGCACCACAATTTTCATGGGCAACTCACATTGACCTCACAGCTTTTCCAGCCTGACCCTTGTCCAATGATGTGGGCCTGGACACCTCCACCTCCTCTAGGCTGTCCCCAACTGGCTGTTCCCTCATTGTCCTCCATCCCTTATCTTCCCAAGCAGGCTGGGGGATGAAGACTGACACAAAAAACTGCTGACTATTTTGGTCTTTCCTGTACCATTATCATTAGGTTGTTTCACCCATGGATCAACACTTTTTTCTGTATTTTCTTTCCCTGCTCCATACCCCCACTGGGGTCCCCTCACCCCTCACAGCTTCATCAGCCCAACTTCCTCAAAGTTTTCCATGCCTCCCTTGTTCCCAGCCTTTCTCACTCTTTGCCTGCTCCTTTCTTGCGTTTTGACTCTTTGAGAAGCTTCTTGCTTCACCGAGTTGGCTTCCACTGGAATTCCTGATCTTCCTGCACAACAGGATGGTTTGCTCCTGAGCTTTTCTTCAAAAAGCAGCCATCACTTAAGACTGCTCTATAATTTTTAGGTGGCTGAAGTGGGATGAAATGAATCTTATGACAATGACAGTCTTGAGAGCAAGTGGGAGTGGAAGGCCTGGGCAGCAAACAGAGGAGCTCGTGCAGAGCCCTGGTGCTGGCCAGTCCCAGTTTGATCCCAGTTCCTGTAACCCACCCTGGGGTGAGCAGCAGGACATCAGCCATGGGGGCCCCCATGCTGTTTGGGAGCAGAAATGAAGCATTTTTAGGGAGATCATCCCCAGAGGTCAGCCTGGAGCAGGAGCCAAGCCAGAGGAAGCCGGTTAGGGCAGAACTGGGCAAACCTGCAGAGTCCTGACTGCACCCACCAGTTCTGGTTGGGGTGGTGGATCACCACCCAGGTCATGAGAATCGGGTCAGCAAGGCCACCAGCACGAGCTGCAGCTCGCTGCCAGCCCACTGAGTGTTAGAGGAGCCAGGATTGCCCAGCAATTAGTGCACAGCGCGGTGATTGCGGTTCCTTATCTCCAGAGCTGGAGAAGCCACTGGGTTTGCTCAGGCCTGGTGGGAATGGTGCTTCCCATGGGAGCCAGCCCTTAAGTGGCATCACCCAGGGCCCCTGGGGTGGGCAGCAGGGCAGTGCCAACAGCATCACCCCTTCCAGGAGAGGATGGGGATGCTGCTTCTGGGAGAGGAGGTTACACAGAAGAGGCAACAGGAGCTGGGAAAAGCACTGGGATAAGCCCAGGATCCAAAACTGGAAGCTCTAAACCGATGGAGAAGTCACTGTAGTTTTTCAGGGAGATCCTGGAATAGCCCCACAAACACCTCAGAAACAGACTGAAAGATACAGAAATGGGGCTACTCAAGTACTGCCTTTCCAAGATCCCAAACATTGCTGGGAGTGAAGGACCTGAGCTTCAATGAGCATTACAGAAGACCTTTCACCAGGAATCATCATTCCCACACAATAAACAACACTAACATCTCCAACAGAGCATTGGGAACTCTTGGAAAGGAGCAGCTAATAAAAAGTCTTGCTCCTGAATTAAACCCAAAAAGCACTTTTATATCCATTTCGTGTGTTTTAATGTGTCCGATTTTACATTAGCCCTGCAAAGCTCAGCTTTGAAGATGCTACAGGGAGAGATGAAAGCCCCAGATGCCCAAAGCCAAGCTCCCCTGCACCTTTCTCATGACAATGAGCTGCAAAAAAAAAGGTGTGAACACCAAGAACACCTAAAGGTGGCTGATAGAAGTTGATGAAGCTTCCCAGAGAGGTAATTTCTGATGTGGAGATAAGCCTAAAGGTTTAATCTGAAATGCTAACGAGGGAGGAAAACTGGAGACATTCTGAGGAAGGATTTCAGGAGATAGCATCTCCTGTAGGGTGGGATGGTTTTACCACAAGGCAATCCCGTTTCCCAGTGTCCTTCCCCCTGCAGGGAACAATGCAGCCGAGGTGCCACAAATCAGAGGGGTAAGTGACAGTGCTTTTATGGTGCCAAATGGAAGTAACAAAATGCAGGAAGCATCCTGTCAGATGTCACTTAGCAGCGCTATCACTGGGGAATCTGGGAACGGGATTTGCCTGCATAGTAGGAATTCCTCGGTCCACCGAGAGGGAGAAGCAGAAATGGCAAGAGAGGCGGAATCTAATCTTGGCCTGTTGAATGAATGAAAGATTCCTCAGTTCCAACTTTATCTCAGGGTTTGGCACATTATCCTTTCACTGACCACGGTGATTCCTCCTTGCCCTAGAGGATTCTTGCCTTAATCCCAAAACAGGAGGAGAAATAAGAAGCAAGAGAGGAATTCTCCTACTCAGGCTCTAACAGTGAGTACAGAAGGTGGATGGTGCACACAAGGGAGGGAGCTGCAAGGAGAACACTGGGAATGATTTTGTAGGGAATTTAACACACTTCAAACACATTGCTGAAGACAGAATTTCCAAGGTCATGATGGATTTTTACATTAAGTGAAGCCCCACCACAGCTTTACTCCCCACAGTCCTCAAAGAGCAGTGAGAAGAGCCCAGAGCTGCAGGCTGGGATGGAGATGCCCATTGGTTTGGATGGGAGGGAAGCCTCCACCCAGCCCTAGAGCTGAGCCTGAGGATTTCAAATCCCAGTCCCAACTTCCTGCAAATCACACTGTGCCCACATTGTGTTTCTGTTTCTCTAACTAAACGAGGCCAGGCTGGGTCACAGCAAGCACATTTTACTGTGTGAGCAGAAGTGTTTTCTTCCCGAGCACACGTGAGTGCAGGAGTGTGAGAAAGCCCTGGAAAACTCAGGATATGATGATGCAACGACCTCGGTACCCACCTAGGATTTACCTGGGCACTGCATTATCTCATTTGCTACATGTGGGAGAGCGCCGGGGAGCTCACACGTGCGGGGAAACCAACTTGGATCCTGGAAGCAACATCCTTGTGCTAACGAGGTGCTCCACCTAAACTAATTAGCCCTGCCTTTCAACAGCCTTAATTAGGTGGGGCACCATCCTGGGCTGTTGTGGCTGGACGGCTTCCGGTTCTGGAGCTGGCTCAGCCACAGCCTGGCCGAGGATTCCTACCGGGAGCTGGCTGGGCTGGAGAGGGGCTCTGCTCCTGCCAGCCCCGGCCAAGCCCAGGGGCTCTCCCCGTCTCAAACTCCTCCATCCTCACAACTGTACAAAAACACCTCCTGCACCCCTGCAGGCGCCCCAAAACCTCCTCCTCTGAAACCTCGAGCTGACTTTCACAAGAGGCCCAGGGCACGGAAGGAACTCCCCAGCCAGACCACACAGCAACGATCTGAGCTCAACCAGAGTAAAAAACAACCCCAAAGTCTGAGAGATGCACAGGATTAACTGTGCTCCGCGCCACCGTTTCACAAGAGTTTGGCAAACCACGGGCAGAAAGGTCCTCGCTTGGATCTGCCCCCAAATCCAGGTGCTGCTTTCATCCCCAGACCCATCTGGGGCCATTAAACCAGGTTTTAACCTGGACTTAATAAAACTTCTGGTTTAAAGAGTCCGTCAAGAGTGAAAGTCCTTTGTGGTGAAATAAATGCTGGAGTAGGAAATGGAGGAGGAACCTCAGGGATGAATCCTGGAAGTTCAAAGCACAATCCTGGATTTACCTGAAAAGCTCCACTTGGCCACTGGCATTGGATGCAAAGACAACGTTTATTAATAATCCTTATCTCTTCATGAGGAAAATTATTTGGAAATGTTAAACAAGGGGCAGAGCAAGGCTGCTCACATCACCTAAGCCACGTAGAACAGGCCACTGGTAAAATGTTAGACCTGCTTAAATCAGGTTCCTTGGCTCCTGGGAAGGTTTAAAGGCCACAATTTAATGCTAAATTTGCCTCTATATCCTCTCAATTTAATTTCCTGAAGTTTCTCAATATGAAAGTTAAGAATGTGGTTTCAGGAAGCATCCCAGCTATAATCTACAGGAATTCTTTATGGTACATAGCACCCTTTGTGTCCCCATGCCTTGCTTGAGCCATGGAAAGACAGGACACAAAGTCACCCCTTACATTTTGAATGAGCATTTCAATTATATTAATTATAAAATATAATGAAATGGTGTTTTTTTCATGGCTAAATGTAATTACTTGAAAGCATTATCCTTTAGGATGGCAGCTTAAAAACCTGCTTCAGTTTGGAATTTTAATCTATTTTCCTCCAATAGGTATTTTATGTACCCAAGGGGAAATGTCAACCCCGCTGATTCACCTTGGCTGAACTTTGTGCCCTTGGTTTGCCTCTCACCCAAATGCCCCGAGACTGTCATCCCCCAGCTGAAATCCAGGGATATCTGCAGGGAGCAGAGTCACCCAAGAATGCAGAATGTTGCAAAAAATGGTCTGTTTGGAGTGATTGGGCTGTGAAGTGAAGCTGTGAGTCAGCGTTATCGGTGGATCTGGGATTGCAGCGTGGGACACGCGCGAGCTCGGGGAGCAGAACCAGCACACAGAGCTTGGACAACCTCAATTTCCTAATCCACAATCCTCCAGCTTTTAAAAATGCAGAATATTTTGCATGTGAGCTGGGTGGTGGCTCCCCAAAACACACAGGTTTTGTCCCCCCCACACCATAACCCTGACTCTGGGGTGAGCCTCAAGCCCCAGACTCAAACTCCTCAGTGGCTGACAGCAGAGCTGGAACTTCCCCGTGCTAATCCTGGGTATTCATCTCCCTCCTGCACAGCTCGTGACTCACTGGCCTTTCTGTTTCCCCAAGTGCACGTAGAACTTTTGGAATAATGTGCTGAAAATCACGGAGTGAGTCCCACGGGGAACGGGGTGGGGAGGAAGAGGGAGATGGCAGGAGCCTACAGAGCAGCATCATTTGTTTTGACAGCTTTTAATGTTCCATATTAAACCCTGCACGTGCTGATCTCCACCTGGGAGCTGAGGCCAGCACACCCTGGCTGTTTAAAAGGTGTGTTTGGGACATGGGACTACATTTTCCCTGAAATTACCAGGGAAACAACATCAGATTCATTCCCTGGCTATCCATAATCAGAATTTGATATTATAGAACCCCAGATATTAATTTATTTGTAAGTTTTTTTCTCGATCTGGACTATTTTAGCCAAATGGTGAGGATTCTGAGTCCTGTATGACAACATTCCTTAAACCTGGGGTCAGTCCTGACCCAAATGCGATTTTTACACCACAGAGATGCCTGGAGGGGCAGATGGGGACAAACGTGACCCAGTAATGACAGGCAGACTTGAAAGTGTAACCACTCCCCAAATGGCTGCAGCCAGCAGAGCTGAGAACAGCCTTTCACTCTCAAAAACCATTTGATTAAAGCCCTCAAAATACATTGATTTAAGCACCTCGATCTGAGTTCAAAGAAATCAAAATGTCAGCATTAAAAGCACCTCTTATTAACAGTTCCAGTTCAAATATCAGATTGAACGGACATGGAAATGGAAATGTTCCCCACTGAAGGTCAGCTATGGCTCGGCCTGCTGGGGATTATTCCAGGGCTTACTTTTCCTGCTCTAAGTTTTATACTCTGAGACATTTTCCAGAATTTCTCACATTTAGCAGCATAAGAGGCACCTGGTGTCAGCCTCGGCCAAGATCTCTGTGCTGTCACTCACACTGTCAGGAATTCTGTGCAAGAAATTCAGCACAATTCCTAGAGTTTTGGTGGATTTCAGGCTGATTTCAGCACGTGAGTCCCCACTCGAGGCAACGTGCACCAGGAGCTGTTCTAGCAGCACTCAGAGCCACATTTGGAAGTGTCACAAAAGAGGGAGCAGCTGCTGCTGGAAAATGTGGTGTGAGCAGCATCTCTGCCTGGGTCCCTCCTTCCTGACCTAGAGAGGGTGAGGAGCAGCTTTTTGCTTTTACCTGCGTGGGATGATCCCACTGGAAGGGGATGGAAATGTTGAAAAGCTGTGTGCAGTAGAGTTGAAACCCAGGAAGATGCAACAGGAATTTTGGGAAATACCCTGCCCAAAGAGCTGGAGTTCAGGTGGAGGCCCAGCAGTATTTGAGGAGGAGCTGGATGGGGATCCTGTCCCACAAAGTCTAAACCAGAAACACTCCAGTTCAACTGGAAACTTCTCCCTGGAGTTCTCCTCTTCAAGAGGATCTTTGGGAAGAAAAGGGAGGGAAACATTTCACAGCTGTCAAATGCCAGCAAAGTCCATTTCCAACAAACCCTGCACTTGTGTGTGTTTATTCTTGGAATTGTCCTAGCAGGACTGGCCCCACGCTGTGCTCAGTGACAGTCCCCACAGAACAGACGTTATCCCACATCCTCTTGGGCTGTCCCAGACCAGCACAAATGCTCCCAGCATGGATCCAAACGTCCTGTTCTCGAGTCAGCAACAGCAGGGACACGATTTTGGGTCACTTCTTGTAAAACTTGTACAGGGAATGAGGCGGGGAGGGAGGGAAGAGACACAGGAAAACAGGCTGGCTTTTTCACTTCCCAGAACTCTCCCCTGGTTTTTTTCAGAGAACACAAAGATTGCTCTGATCAACTCCTGCTTTTGTCAGCCTAATATCTGGTATTTAAAGAAAAAGACATTGCTTGTAAAATGTGACATTTCAGAAGCATTTCGGTATGAAGTGCTAAGCCTGACAAACCTCCCTAAACACACGCTCGAGGCACAAAAGGTCTGACTGGATTGGACCCACTTGGAATGGAAACATTGGGGTGTCTGGAATATGCTCCAGGGGACCTGGCAAGCTGCAGCCACAGCCTCTCTCCAAGTGCTTGGAACCCGGAGCCTTTGAGGTCCAGGGAAAAAGTCTGTTTCAGAAAGCTTTTGAAGAGTCTGAAGGTGTGGTGGAGGAGTTTAGCATGCACAGATGATTAATTTGCTCCTGGAAAGGGAGACTTCTGACAGCAGGATATTTATACTGGAATATCTACATTAAAATGCACAGTCCCTTTAAAATTCAATTTAACCATGGTGTTCCTTAGCACTGAATAATGGATCTTGGATCCCAGCAAACCTTGGGTCAGATCCTGCTCCTGGCTCATGTTTGTCACCTCCAGAGGCACAGTCCTGATTACAAAATCAAAAGATATTAATTGTCAAATCAACACCCTGCAGGATTTTGGAGTTGTTTTTTTTTTTAATTCTGAATTCCTAAAATGATTCTGTGCTCCAACGCACAGCAAAGCCAATCAATGCTACTTTTGGATGTGAGAATATATCCCACAGGGAGAAGTGTATTTAAATAGTTTTTAAAGGCTACTGCTTAAAACATTTAAATGTTGGTAATCATACATATTTACAGTGAACTGAATGAACTTTGAATAAACTGACAGGTTTGATTTAATAACCATAAATAATTAGCAGCTGTTTCCTTTCTGTCAAAAAAGGTATTGCAATTATAGCATCCTTAAGGCTGTCATTTACAGGCACTTCTTGGAGCAAATATTACAATGAAATGTTTCATTAACTCTTACTGTAACATTCCTCCCCGCTTGCACAATGATGGTTACATTAATTAGCACACTTGCTTGGCTACAGAAATCATTTTTAGTTCATCAGGAGATGAAAGTGTGATAAAAGCAGAACATTTCTGGGTGATTTGAACATCGAAAAGATCAATATGTTCATTGTTCAGTGTCACTGTTTGGCAACTGCTGAGCATGAATCAGAATGGATGCAATTCCATATGGAATGGAGGGAAAAGTTCCAGAGCAACCCTTTGCTTCCTCTTTTAATTCTACCTTGATTTTTAAAGCTCTGAAAGTTTTAATCTTTGTAATTGTTATTTTGTAATTGTAGAGTTAAGTTCAGTGAGCAGAATGTCCCTGCAGAGGACAGCAAATTCCAATTCTGTCCTTCAGGAACAGCCCTTTCCCCTCTTTATATTCCCCTCCAACCTGGAACCAACCCCTGCTCCCACCCAGACTAATAAATAAAAAAAATATTTTGGGATTCCTGCCCAACTACAAACCAAAGGGTTTGGCTGCTGAGAGTCAGAACACAACGTTGAAACACTTTTTAAAACACAAGAAGAAAGCAACTTCCACTGGGAATCAGGTCCTGCAGGAGGACCAAGGTTTGGCCTTTGGGGCTGGCTGTGGGATTTGAGCAGTGCATTTCCCTGGGAATGTCTCCACAGGGATTTTGGATGCAGCTTCTCCCATGGTGTGTCCAGGACAGAATGCTCTGCACTGAGGAACTTCCCCAGAGCTGTGGGGCCGAGCTGCTGCTGGGGGCTTTGGGGAGGCCACTGCAATTCCCAGTGCCGGGAAACGCTGTGACATGGAAGCGGAAAGGACTCAACCAGCGGGACAATGTTCATCCCCGAGGCACGCACAGACTGTGCCCTGCGACCTAAAAAAATAACCCGGCCTGCCAGAGGTTTGGTTTGGGTGGTTTTGTTTGGTTTGGGCTGTTTTTCCCTCTGATCCGGGACACGGCTCTCATTCTCATCTGGAACTGATTCAAGGTGCCGAGGAGTGCGCTGTCAAAACCTCCCCCAGCAGCCCTGACGGTTGTGTGCAGCAAACAAAGGAGACACAGATTTTATCAGCGCTGATATCAGCGATGGCAGAGCCCAATTGTCTCCGCAGGGCCCTTGCGCAACGCAGCGGGACGGGAGCTGGGAACGGGACCTGAGCTGGCCCCAAAGAGCAGAGCGAGCCAGGGACACAAGGGGACCGCGCCACCCCGCAGCTCCCTTCCCCAGTGCAGCGGGACAGGAACGGGACCTGAGCTGGCCCCAAAGAGCAGAGCGAGCCAGGGACACAAGGGGACCGCGCCACCCCGCAGCTCCCTTCCCCGCCACCGCGGGGCTGCAGCTGCTGGGTCACTCGGAACGAAGGCACCCATCAGATAAAGCCCTTTGATAACCCGGCTGGATCGATGGTTACGTAGCTGAGCGTGGGCTCATCAGTGCAATGCCAACCTGACCAAAACCGTAGAGGTTTGGCTCCGTGACCCCTCCAAAACTCATCGCTGCTGCTGTTAGAGCAGCCCTGCTCCTCCTGGCAAGGCAAAGCTGCTCCCTCAGCTGCCTGAGGATGCCATCTACGTGTGTCCTCAGGGCTCAGCTCCCACTAATGCCTTAGGATTTAGCTTTTATGGTTTTTAGATTCTTAGCCTTTATTTATTTATTTTTTAATATATATATTTCAGATCCTGTGCTGCTTTAGCACTCTAAAGCTCCATAGCCTTTCAGCTACTGTTCTCCTATTTTATTCAGACAAAACCATTCCTCTCTAGGCCTGAAACTCGAGGACACCTCACTGTCTCAGGCCCTGAGAGATGCAAACACCAGTGAATTGAGGGGGGCAAACTGAGAATAAATTACTTCATTAGCTGAAGCTGTAATTGGAGGATTAACCCCTGATATGTAAATGGACCAAACTTATAAAAGTGTGAAAATCTCATGACCCTCACCCATCTTGGGTGTAGCCCTCAGAGGCTTTTGACTGCCCAAGGTGTGTCCATTGAAGGCCTTCAATAAATACCTGCTTTTATTCTCTTAATTTTCTCCAGCCTCTGTTTCGGGTAGCCACTCCAAGGCATCACCAGCCCCTCGGGAGCCTATCCAGAGCCATTCCTGATGGGAAAAAGGGAGCAGAGCTGTCTCCCGCCCTGGGTATCTCTCAGGCAGCCTCGGGAATGCAGCAGGCCAGCGGGAATGCTCAGGGAGTCCCGCACACCCGGGGCTGCAGGAGGCAGCTGGCCCCGGGGAGTGACAGGCTCCTGATGGCAGCAGCACGTGGAGCATCTTCATGTGACATCCACAGGTGGGGCGGAGGGGAAAACAGTTTTTATCCGTTGCTATGGAGTCATGATTAGCTTGTGTGTCTTCAGAGCCTGCCGAGGAGAAATGAAGGCTATTTTCTTATATAGATGTCATGAAATCAATCCCGGCAGAATTTCGGGAGTCAAAGGCTAAGCAGGTTTGCCTGAATGCCTCCTGTCACTTGATACACAAATAAATCTAGCCAGGGGACCTGAAACAAGTGTCACTTGTCAGCCAGAGCCGGGCACAAAAATGACTTTTTAGTCTGGTTTGGAGCTGTTTATGCACACAGCAACACAACAAACGTGCGTTCAATAAAACACAGCAATTACCCTCACCCAAAATGAGCCTTAGAAAATGAAGCAAAAAACCACCCCTATTGCAAAGGGTGACTTCAGAAGAAACTTTTCCCTTATTCTCTCCAAATGCTAAAAGCAAACCTGATGTTCTTCTTTTAAAATGTGTCTGCCTCTAGCTCTTTGGCACAGGTTTGCTGCTGGGAGGGCCGGCAATCTATTTAATGACTGCATTGACGTCAATAGCATAACTGAAATACTTACTAAGATGCATGAGTCCAACTTTCGGGGGGTGTGTTCCAGGCAGGCGGGCGCAACACGCGGAACGGACTCCCGGCAGGAATGAACTCCCCCCGGAGAGCCAGCAAGAGCCTCGGGATGGCCCCGGGATGGCCGGAGCTGCCTCAGCCCCGCTCGGAAATTTGCCTTGAAACGCTCTTTTAATCTGACAAGCGGCAAGAATCGCTTCAGCGCTCACCAGCCCTCCTTTAGGCGCGTCATTAAGCTCATTATCTACCTGATTTCTCACACGGTTTTGGTTAGTTTCTGAATAATCTGCATCGTGCCTGCGCCGCATCCTTTAAAAATAATATCTGTAGGAGCTCACAAGCCTCCGTTTGTGCACGCAGCCAGTGACTCTGCGGCTCAGCTGCTCAGGAACTCGTGGTTCCTCTGCACTCCTGTAAAAGCCCAAAGCACCGCTGCCATTTGACTTTTACAGTCGCTCTCCAAATCAAAAGGTCAAATCTTCAGCCAAACTCCCAGCAAAGAAACAGAATTTCAAAGTGAATCCACTACTCCGTGTGTGCCCAGAGCCATTCTGCACGTGCCAAGCAGAGGAGGATGGTGCAAGAGCAGCAGCTCCGTGCTAATTACTCGGGATTCAGAGATATTTGTAACCCAGAGCTCACTTGGATGCACTAGGCTCCCTAGCTCCTACAAAAACTTGGGGCTTTCGGCAGCACGAGCATTATCCAGTCTTTGTTTATGCTTTACACAAAGGTTCGTGCACGAGTCTGTGTACGTCCTACACCCACAGGAAAAATGAAAGACTACGAGTTTGGAGGTCGTGTAAAGGCATGTGAGAAGAGCAGACAAACGTGCCGAGGTACAGGAAAGCAGAGCTAAGGCACAAGGAAGAAAAACACCGAGCCTTCCCTCCCATCCCCAGAGAGGAATTTGAACAAAGCTTTAATCCCCTGAGCCCTGAAATGCTGCAGGTGACTTATCCCAAAGGGCAGCACCCCCCAAGCCTGGGGCTGCGGCAGATCAGCAGTATTGTGCCATTAATTGTGAGAACTGCCTATCATTAATTGCGAGGAGAACTGTCACTGGTGAGAGCTGAGAGTACCCAAGGGGATCTTGAGAAGAGTCTCTGCAAACCCCCCACAGTCTGGGAAAAACTCGGTGCTGTTTGATCCACGGCTCAGTGCTTTGCTCCTGTCACCATTGGTGACATTAAATGTGGCAGTGCATCAAACAGGAATGGGAAAACACTGCCCATCCCAGGACTGATGGTGGGGGAACAAAATAGGTTGGGAAAATTTGTACCAAATTTGTGTAAGAATGAGAGGCTTGGACTGACGGTGGCAGCCAGTGAAAGGTGATTTAATTCAGAGGGAAAAAGGGCCACGGAAGGGAATAAACATGGAAGAACAACAAAACCAAGCAGGAAAAGCCAGACCTGCTGCTGGTTAAAAGTGTTATTGGTTGAATCATTGGGTAGGAACTGCAGACCTTTCGCTGGGGCCAGGAGAGGGGAGAGCTGGAGGGAGAAAGGAAGGTGCTGATCGATTCCTGAGCCCAAGGTGGCACAAAGGTCACCGAGAGTAACTGTGGCAGAGGCCACACTCAGCAGAAACAAAGGGGGACAGGAGAAAGAAACCTCAGGAGAAAGAGCCCTCAGGGACACTGCATGACACCGTGTCTCTCATTGTTCCTGTAACCCAGAGGTGGCCCTGCACAGCTGCTGGGGATGCCACACACCACACAGGAACCCCACAGCACTCCCATCATCCTGCCCAGCTAATTAAGGATTGATGGACTTTTGCTATGGCTTTATATTTCCATGTTATGGTTTCTCAGTTAATTCATAAAAGTGATTTTGTGCGTTCTTGTGAGCTGCAGTTATAACAAAATAACAGGAAAAATCTGCCAGATTTACTTCAGCTGATACCAAGGACAAAACACAGGATGTTCAATCCATATTCCCCTTCCTTCTCTGGCTGTGCTTGCAAGGTTAAGAAAGCTCTGAAATACACAGTGACACCACCAATGCCTTTCAAAGCCCTTTGTCCCAGGAAAAACCTGGCCAAAAGATTTTCTGCTAAAAGAAAATGAAAGCAAAAATTAATTTCCTCATTTCACCACAGCTCATTTATTCCACCATGGGCCTGGGTCCTCAGTGATGCAACACCAGCAACAGATGTGGCCGTTGTTGCTTGGAAAATCCTGGAATATTCCAGCTGGCGTGTATTCCTTGCAGTGCAAATGCTGGATGTAATTTGCTTCCCTCCAGGGTAATTTTATTAATGCAGCCTCGTTTGCTTTAAGCCCTGAGTTCTGTATTTCTCAGAACAGGATATAAATCACCCCATTAATGACAAATCAAAGGAGACATCCACAAGATGCTCACAGTGATGTCAGTGAGTTGTGGTGAAGCCGTGAATCAGCGGGTGACACTGGAGGGTTAAAATCAAATTCCAAGCTTCAACAAATCTTGTGAATCTAAACCCAGTCCATTCCAAATGCAGTCTTTTATCTAGAGAGATGTGAAGCAGCCTGGTCCCAATCAAAACACGACTGCTTCCTTCTGCAAAACCTGCAGGAAAAACACTCTGCATCCTCTCAGCCGCTGGCACAGAACTGGAAGGGTTCTGATAGGAAAATCTCTCCTTCAGTTCATCATTTCCAAAACAGAAGCCATCAACAGGGAAAAAAAAGGAGCAAACACTGAAAAAGTTCCTTAAAAATCTCTGTTCTTGCTGAATTAAATGGAAACTTCCTTAGAAAGTCAAGTGTTGTGATTGTTTTCTGCTGCCTGGAAAGGATGTCAGTGTGACAGTGGCCGTGAAGAGGCAGAGGAAGGCAACGACCTGAATTTAACCAAGAACCCCAGGATTTTCTACCAATAATGCCAATATTGGCTGGTTTATACAGGAAATCACACCATTTCCTATTAATCTCAAAAATGCATCTCCTTCTTACCTACAAAGTGTCACAATTTACCACAGCTGTAATGATCCAACTCACTTTTTAAAATTTTACTTGAAGATTTCACCTAAAAGCAGCTAAGATTCATGGTTAAAAACCTATTTACTTGAGGGGCCACAAATCCAACCTTTACAAGGTAACACAACACTTGCTCTACAGTTCTGTGTGTCACACACTTCATTACTAAAGGAATTTTCATGTATTCCCAGCATCAGAAGCTTGGATCAGCTAAAAAGTACCAAGTGTCCTACAGCTCTCGTTGGAAATAGTGTGAAAAATATCCCCAAAGTGTTAAAAAATTGAGAGCAACTTTTTCCACGGAAAGTGTTAAGAAAATGAACCTAAAAATTCCTGGAAGGGCATTCTCTCCTCATTATTAGATTGTCTAACTTATATAAACAGATCCATTGAAATCCTAGGAAATTTTCCATGATTTTTTTTTTTTTTCCACACAGGCACAAATTCAAAGCTTTGCTAGACCCAGCTTCAGATCAGCTGATGAGTTGCATTCCTGCTGGCTGTGACAGAAAGAGGAGGAGTTTAAGATTGTGTTGTCCAGTTTTGTTTTTGCATCAGGGGTTTCCATCTCCCATTAACAAGTTTGGAGAAACCTAACCTGGAAGTGTCCAGGACTCTGTGTGTCCCCTGAGAATAAATAACACACAGCAGGAGAGGAAATGATAGTTATCCAGGCTTCACATGCTGTGAAAATTAAGCTTTATTAGTCCCTCCAAGCATGTAATTATTGGAAGGGTTGAGATTAAGCCTTACAAATGGGCACTGATCCAAATCTTATCTCCCTCACTCCGGAGCAACCTTTGAATTAGTGCAAGTAGGGCCAGCTCTGATCCTGACCAAGGTTCTACAGACCCTCAGCCTGGCTAAATCCAGGTGTCAAAGCAAATAAACCTGTCCTAAGTAATCAGCTTCTGCTGCTCATCCTTGTCCTTCCCCCTGCTTGAGCAGCCCTCACGGTGCTGCCCACCCCACCTTGCCCTGGCACCCCCTTCCCAGCAGGAAGCCAAGGAAATCTCACCCAGGAGAGGTTTGAGTATACAGATCACATGGAAACAAACTGAAATAAACAGAATAAAAAAAAGACCCAGCTGTGCCTGAGCCTGTTCAAGGCTCGTAGGCTGGGGCTTGTCCAGGCCTGCGTTCACAGGGACTCACAAGAACAGCAGCCACTGTGGCCATGACTATCAAACCAAAATCATGTTCATCTCCTGTGCTAATACACCAGCACAAACCCCAAACCAAACTATTAAAATAACAATATTTGGAGCCTGACAGTTCTCTCCTGTGAGTTTTGCATGAGGAACCCAGACCTGCACCGGGGAGGGGGCAGGAGAGCAGCTGTGAGCAGAACTGGGCAATAAATGTTGTGTGCACTTGGCCTGGCAGCCCATCCCCAAATCCCACACATACCTTGCGGGTTCACTCTGGAGACAGGTGGCTGACTCGTGGCTGGAGATCTCCTAAGAGGTAAAAAGAATTCTCTGTCAGGAGGTGGGATTTTATCTTTCCAAACCCTGCCAGCTCCCTCAGTTAAAAATCCTTTTCCATTCTCCCAAAAAAACCCGAACACTTCACAAAGATTTGTTGAGCAGCATTGACAGATCTGTTAGGAAAAGGCAGAGATGGCTGCTCCCTGCCTGTTCCATGGGCTGGAAATGAGGAGAAATGGAACCATCCCATGCTGCCTCTGCAACTTCGTGCTCCAAATATGCCTGAAGGCAGCAAGGGCCAGGCTCTGGTGGCTCCCCCACGGCCAAGGCCTTTTCCCATAAAGCTTTTCCCTACGGAGTCTGCAATGGACCCTGATGTGATGTCAAACTGCTGCAAGGCAATGCCACAGGTAAGGTCAGAAATGTGCCTTTAAACCCTCCAGTTAACACTGGAATTGCCCCTGAAGCGAGGAAGAGGATGCTGCAGTCACTACTGTTTAGTTCTGAAACAGCTGAACGACACTTCATGGACTCTGAGCAACAATCTCAGCAGCAATTCCCGGATTTTGGAGGGGCCAAAAGCTATTTGAAAAAAATTGGTTCAAGTCAAGCCAGCAGGGTCTGACTGGAAAAAGGTGCAGATTCTCTCCAAATGTCAACACAGTTCCCTGTGAGACTTGCCAAACAAAACTGTTACTTTTTCAAGCTGAAACCACCATCAGAGACTTGCTTTCTAAAGGAGTTAAAAAGAGTTGACACCAAAATCAAGACACTTCAGTTTGCACTGACTGCAGTACTTCAGGCTGACCAAAAATGAAACTTTGGGCTTCTGCTTCCCTAAAGAAGTTTCAGACCCATTTTAACCAAAGCCAGATTTCCCCACACTCTCCCTTTGCCAGCCTCCTTCCTAACCCCAAATTTCGGAGTCAGCCACTGAACTGCAACATCCATTATTCGCCAGCTCTCCTTTGAAGCTGGAATCAAAGCAGGCAGAGCGGCTCAATTGTGCTGCAATTGTAGCTCCGGGGGGTTCTTCAGAAGTGCTCCGGGAAGGCCTCGCTGCCCAGGTGAGGTCTGGAGCGCAATTCCAGCCCTGCTTCCAGCCCTCCGAGCCGCCGGGCTCCACAGCCCGCTCCGGCAGGAGCCTCCCTGGCATCCAAAGGCTGTTCTGGCAGGATGTGCAGGACCCGGGCTCTCTGAAGGGTTCAGCACAGGGCACACACGCTGGGCGCTCAATTCCCTGCAAATGTGCCCCGACCTGCCTCTGCTGAGCCTTTGAAAAGCCAAATCTCGAAATCTCTAAAAAACAGAAACTCCCCGACAGGGACAGCACGCCGCGGCTGCAGCACTCCCAGAGCGGAGGGATCCAAGCTGCAGGGATCTCCGAGCCCTGAGCTGCACAGACATGCCTTTGGGGGGGCGGGGAGGGACGAGCCGCTGTTCCGTACGCTATTCCCCGCTCCAGAGCCGGCACCGCTCCCGCCATCCTCAGATCCGTGTGCCCATCCTGTTTTGCAGGCAGGCAGGCAGGGCGCGGGATGGGAGAGGTGAGTTTTGACAGCGCTGTCCTTCCTCAGCCTCCACCGCGCTCCAGCGGCTCCCGCTGCCCGCTCCTTCCCTCCTGCCGCAGGGCATCACACCGAGCAGGCTCCGGATGCTTCCCGACCGCGTCCTGGGCTGCAATTGCCAAACTCCGGCACTCCAAAGCCATTAATCATCCTCTCCTCTTTTCCAATCAGGAAACTGCCGCAAGAACCCTGACGTTAAAGTCCAAAAAATATGACTGCCAGTTGTTTTTTTTTTTTTTTCCTCCAGGCCTTAACATTCATATTTTCCAGCAAATATGTGGGACAGCATCCTCTTTTTCTTTGCTCGGGCTAGGAGGGGTGGAGGAGGAGGAGGAAAAAGGAGAGGAGAGGAGAAGAGAGGGTAAAGGAAAGCTGAGATTCTCATGATCCCCAGAGCAGAAGTTTCCGTAAAATATCACATATCATGAGACAGATGATAAAATCATGAGCTGGCAGCATGGCTGCAACCCAGCAAAGCTCTTTGGAAAATGCAGGAAGCTCCACGGCACCTGGAAGCACATTCCGCCATGGACTGGGATGTTTGGCATGTTTAAAAATTTAATGACTTTTACTTTGGCCAGGCAAACAACTTTACACCTCAATCAAATCTGGAAATGCTTTCTAAAGGACACTGTAAGATGCCTGTGTGTCCTACAGGTTACACGCTCACTTCCTTCCAGCCCTGTCCAATTTCAGACTCCTCATTAGGAAGTGCCAAAATGCCCGAGCCTTCCAAAAAAGCTAAGCTTAAAAGAAAAAGAATATTTAAGCCATCTGTTTTTTTATTAACCTCCACCTTGGAATGCAGCAGTTCCTTCCCATCAAAATTTGCCAACAGGAATCAACAGCAGGGAAAACCTCACGCCTGGATAAAATGCTGGGCTTTATGTAAAATAAAGATGGTGAGCTTGTGGTGGGCACCAGGTGATGCCATCACACCTGGAGCGGAGCGAGCCCGTGGTGTCCCACTGGGGACATCCCTGCACCTCATCCTTCCCTTCTGGAGCCAGTGGAGCCTGCCAGTGCCAGGGTGGGATCAGTGGGACAGGTGGGTGCACAGCAGACCTCACCAGGAATGAGTGATGATTTGAGGCTGAGCAGCTCTCCTGGGGCCCAGCAGGCCAGAGGATGACGATGACTGGCTCAGTATAAATAGCCAAGGGGAAACGGTGGTTCCGGACAAAGGAGTAAAAAGGAGTTTGTTTGGTTTCTCCTGTTCAGCAGGTAGGAAAAACAACATCCTCCTCCTGAGTGCATCACCTTCCTCCTCCAGAGCAATCAGTGTCAAAGGAAGTGACGTGGGATTCAGTTCTCCGGGCAGCCCTCTCGCAGCTGAGCTCCAGGATGCTGCTGCTGGGAAATCCTTGTTGTTCCCAAAGCCCCAAGTCTGGGGTGTCCCCCTTGACATCAGCCCTTTGGCCATGAACAGCTCACGTGAGGCTGGCTCTGTTGGGTAGAGCCTGGTGCTGATAACACCAACTTTGGGGGTTTGATCACTCTACGGGCCAGTTAAGAGTTGGACTTGATTCTGCTGGATCCCTTCCAACTGGGACAATTCTGGGATTATTATTGCTCTGTGAAGCAGTGGTGGAAATGCAGGGCAGCACCATTATAGAATGCCTGGGATAGCCAAGGTGGCCATGTGACAAAGATCATGGAATTGTTTAGGTTGACAGAGACCTCTGAGATCACCAAGTCCAACCCAGCACTGCCAAGGCCACCACTGACCCGTGTTCCCAAGTGCCACATCCACATGGATTTTAAAGCCCTCCAGGCATAGGGACTCCACCCCCACCCTGTGCAGCTGTGCCAGGGATGGAAAACCCTTTCTGTGAAGAAACTCTTCCTGATATTCAAATAAGCCTCCCCTGGCCCAGCCTGAGGCCGTTCCCTCTCCTCCTGTCCCTGTTCCCTGGAGCACAGCCCGACCCCCCCGGCTGTCCCCTCCTGTCAGGAGCTGTGCAGAGCCACAAGGGCCCCCCTGAGCCTCCTTTTCTCCAGGCTGAGCCCCTTCCCAGCTCCCTCAGGGATTCTCCAGCCCCTTCCCAGCTCCCTCCACCTCTCCTGGGGCTCCAGCCCCTTCCCCAGATCCGTTTCCTTCTCATTCTCCAACCCCTCATTGTTTTTTTTTTTGTGGTGTGGGGCCCCAAACCATCCCCATGACTCATAGTGGACATTGCACAAGATGAAACACAATGCCTGCTCCTCAGGGAGAACCTGAGGGATGAGGGGATGAAGGGATGACGGGAAGAAGGGATGAGGGAATGAAGGGATGAGGGAATGAGGGGATGAAGGGATGGACGCCATGAGG
>VYZP01000646.1:0-11298 GCA_013400635.1 Hypocryptadius cinnamomeus
TCTAGCTCAGCCTTCCCAAGGCATCAGCACAAGGTTGGGAATCACTGGAACACCACTGAGTTCCCTGCTGGGGACAGGGAGTGAAGGTCACACTCATGGCCTTGGGCTGTCCAGGGAAATTCCTACACCTAAGTGGTGTGGATCCTTCCAGCTCCTTTTGAATGCAAAGATTTAGGAATGTTCTCCTGCATGAACTGCTCAGTGTTTATCCTGCTTTCACACTAGAATTTGAAAAATGGAAGAAGTGCAGATTTTGTGGAAAATCCCCTTTTCTGCACAACCTCTTGGCTAAGGCCAGCCCTGCCTTTCCCTGATCCCTGTCACAAGCTGGCCAAGGAAGTGGATCTGAGAGGTGATGGCGTCAGGGAGAGGTCAAGGAAAGTTTAAGAAGTGCTGTAATTAAGATTAGCCCATTTTTCTTTCTACCTAATCAATGAGGTTCCCTGTATAGATGGACACAAATCCATTTTCTAGGCAGGAGGCTGAGTCTGTGTGAGGAATGTGGGTCTGGACAGACCATCCTGAATGAGGATGGCCCCAACAGCATCCCAAGGAATGGCAGCTGATGGAAGGGCAGCCAGGAAACCCCAGGAGAGGGAAAGTGAAGGATATTCCCATTATCTGCAGGCATGTGCTGTAGACAGGATTCCCTTTTATTTTTAATGATTGTTTTGAATCTCTATCCAGAGAGAGTTGGGTATAAAAGGGAAAACTGTTCAGTTCATTATCCCTTAATTACTGAAGTGAATGATTTGGGTAAAATGGAGGAAATTGAAAACATGGAGATGATATTCCAGTCCATTAGGCAACCTTGGCTTCCTAAATCAGGATCTTTAGACTGGCAGAAATATTTTTAATTTATTCTGTCATCTGCAAACAGAGAGAACTGTGTCATTACAGAAAGGACTTTTCAAAAGCTGCACATTTTATCCTCCTGTTCTTCTCTTCTTAACAATAATCTTCCTGTGGCTTCCACCTCTGAGCTGCTGGTTTCTGTTTCAGTTGGAGGTTTAATTTAAAGAAAAAAGATCAGTCTGGCATTTTAAAGGATTGCCTGACTGCCTGTTTTGCTAATCATTGTACCTCACCTCCCCAGAAACGGGAAACACTAAAAGCCCAGCAGTATAAAAGGAAAGCAAAACTTTCATTGTGGTTAGAAAATATTCAATAAGAAACAACATTATGACAAAGATACAAACATTTGCACAAAAAAATTAAATTGGTATCATGAAAATGCTCCAGATGAAGAATCCTAGAATCACAAAAAAAAAAAAAAATCACAGGGTGGTGGCACTGCCCAGTCCTTGCTGGGACCTCGCTGCTGCCAGGACCAGCATCCCCCATCTCCTCCCACCTGGAAATGGCAGTGGTGCTCAACTTCAGCATGAGCTTCTCCAAGGAGTTTTCCAGAGAAAGGGAAGAGATTCAGCCACTCCACTGCTCCACCAGGCTGCAGAACCCCCAGCAATGCTCACGGTGGTTGGTGCCTGCAGTGTGAAGGCACCAGTCAGGCACTGACCTCCCACAGCACCTCTCACAGTCACAGTCACCTCCTGCCCCTCTCCTCTGAACCAAACACCCTGGCCTTCCTCAGCTGCCCCCTCCTGCACTTCACAGCTCTCCTGAGCCCAGCCTGGAACTCCTCTCTCTTTCAGCTGTGCTGGATTCAAAGTGGGATGTGATGTTTTGGACGAGACCTCAAACACACTAAGAAGCAAAGAAGTTCTCTTCATCCATCCCTGAATGAGATTTGACTGAGGATTTGCATTATATTGCAATTTTGGCCCATGTTTAACTTGTGATCCATTTTTATGCCAGACCATTTTTCAGTCAATTAGTTTTGATGTGGTGCTTGTGCATTTTTGTTCTTTTAAAATGTCCTGTTTTACACTTCTCACTGAACGTTACATTGCTGGGTTCCTAATCAGCTACATGGCTTGTTAAGATCATTTTTGTTCTCATGAGGTGTTTTCAGCCAAGTGTACATTGAAATTACATCTTCCACTTGGTGTTTTCCTCCAGACAGCCCTGCCCTAAGTCAGGAGAGCATCAATCCAAACACTGCCAAAAGCCTCCTTATTCAAAAGCCATCACTTGGCTCTCATTCCCAAGGAGGAAATGAAATTACTTTGACATGTCAGCATACATTTAGGTAAAACTGAGGGCTATTTTTAGTGTGGGAGAGTTGTTGAGTTGTTTAGGAGGTTTTTAGCACAGAACACAGCTCCTTAAGTAGATTTACTTGACAAGACTCCAAAAGAATGTGATAACAGACTGTTGATACACCAATGATTTTGTCTGATGAAGATAAGATCTCAATATGTCTTAAATAAAGATATGAGTTCTTGGTAAAACTCATCTGCCTTCACAGTCCATTAGACTCAAATACCAGAAAATTTTTAAACCTCTTCAACTGCTCTCCCTCTGTAGTTTAACTTGGTCCTTTCTATTCTTCTCTAAAAACACAAACAGCTTGATAATTATCTCATTCAAAAGCCAACACAGAGATTGTGGAAAATCCCCTTTTCTCATGCAAAAGCCAACACAGAGCTTACATTTTTTCCTGACAGAGTCTAAAGCTCATCAATTGTGTTGCTCTTTTTCAGACACTCGCTTTCTGAAGTGGCTTCAAGAACAGAGATGAAATATGATGGACATGCCACTGTGTTTGTGGCTGCCTCAAAGTGTTTATTGCTGAAGTTTGGCCTTATTTTCCTTTCTTTTTTCTTCATCTGCAATAAACACCATGTCCTTCTAATTTCTGTTCATTGCCTCTTACACGATTGCCCTCAACTGGCACACACAATTGTGAAGGTGGTTTTTTTCCACGTCTAGTCTGAGTCTAATCCAGTCTGGAGCAAGTTTTGTTACATCTTTGGAAGCCCATGAAAGATTTCTGAAGGCCAGACTTGTGCCTTATTGGCTGTATAATTGATGGATCAAACATATTGACACCAAAAATAAAAATCTGGTTTTAAATGAGTGGTTGAAGATTGAAAGCATAAAAGTGCTGCCTCTCAACATCCACTTTTTATGGATGTCTTTGCCTTTTGCTGCAAACAGCTCCTGGAGCTGCCTCCACCATCATGCCCGAGAAATTACATAAAAAAAAAAAAACAAACCTATTTTTCTGCAAAGACACAATGCAGTGTCCCCAAGATTTTGTTCCTATCAACAGTAAATTATGTGTTTCAACCCTAAGAAGTATTTTTACAAAGTAAATATAAAAAAAAAAATATGATGGACCAGCTCCAAAAGTTGTGAAAGGACCCTTAGTTTGCCTTGTGCTTGTAAACCACCTTAAAAACATATACAGAGTTGAGACAAAGTTGACAGTTTTTCCTAACAAGTAAAGAAAACATGCTGCACTCAAACCCTGCAATAAGAAACACATAAAGGTTTTGGGTCTGATCCACAGCTGGTAAATTAAAATAAAATATTTTAAACCTACTCCTTCTCATAAGAAGGTACAGACTTTTAAGATCTATTTTTATACAGCTAAATTAGGATGATAATAGTTTGACAACTGTTTCCCATGAAGGGTAACTGACAGTGAGTCCCCCAAAATACCAGTTCAATTGCTGCAAGCTCCAAATTTAGGTGCAAATGACCTTCTTCTGAAAAAAAAAATAGTGGGGGAGGTTCCTAGCACATCTTTCAAACAATGTCAGCCTGCCAGTTTTCAGGCTGTAATTTTTTCCAGCTGTAAATCAATCATTTTATTAACTCTTCTCTAAAGTCTCCCACCGAGTTATCTGGGGCTGGCAGCTCGAGGAGCTGTTCTGGAGGAGCTGTGAGAATAAAGTTCCTCTTGTGCACTGCTGTGATGTCATGAGCACTCACTCCTGGCCCTCCCTGATCCTCCCTCACAAAAGCCTCTTTCTTTGCTCACAGCAATTATTCAGCCATTAAAGCACATTACACGAAGTTTCTTATTTTAAGAGTGATATCACTGCTTGCTTTAATGTCCAGCCGATGGAGCAATTTGTACTGACTTCCCCTGACACTGTGCTGCTGCTCCAGTCCCCAGGTTCTGCTCCTGCCTACATAAAGCTGCTATTGATGGCATCTACATGTGGGGAAGGCATAGAGCTTGTGACTGATTTAAACATGTAAATATGCAATGTGAGGTGCTCACTCCACTGAAGCAGCATTGCCAGAGCCACCATTCAGCTCTGCTTGGCAAAGCTTTGAGCCTTTCCTCCATTCTCTCCATCCTGGATGCTCTAGAGGATGAGGCTCCTGAGCTTTCCTGTGTGTGTGGATGTCTCCTCCCCACTTCTGGGCCATCATCTCTTTCATCTGGACCAGCCCATTGCTGCTACAGGTCTGCAGCTCCCACCAGCTCTGCAAAACCAGGTGGCTGAGGTGGAGAGGGAAACATGCAAAGAGAAGCTCAGCCCTGCTGGCAGGGAGCTGCCATGAAAGAGGTGATCCAGAGGGAGTTTCACCTGAGCCTGCACCTCCTCATGACCCACAACCCCTGTGCACCATGCTGTGATGATCTGTCACCTGCCTCTCTGCAGCCCATCACCATCCAAACTGCAGTCAGTGATTTTTTATCCAGATGGAAGCAGAAGCAAGTGAACCCTGGGCTGGTGGGGCCAGCAGAGCACACCCTGTGATGCAGTCCATGCAGCTCCATGGAGTCACAGCAAAGCACATGGCCTGACCCCAGTGCTCTGAGGACCAGCTGCTGATGTCCTCACACCTTTGTTACACTCCCTCTTCCTCCTTCCCTGCAAAGTCAACCTCCTCCTTCCATCTGGCATGCTAATCTCTGGTTTTCAACCTTCCATCAAAGCTCTTCCCTTCTCCCCTTTGCTGCAGTGTGATGGGGACAGACCACAGCCACTGGACCCCAAAGGCAGGCTCACATCAGCAACCCCAACAGCTCCTGCTCTCCCAGATCAAAGCAGAATGATTGCATCCTCTGCCTCCCACCCAGAAATGCTGATTTCAGCCAAGCCTTGGCTCCTGGCCTCTGTCTGGGAGCAGCACAGGCAAAGGGCTGATGCAGGAGAGCTCCCTGCCTAGCCCAGCAGTAGGGTCACTTCTGCTTCACTCTGAGGTTATGGCAGCAAGATGGCAAATCAGGACAGCTCCAGAGCATCCCAGTGGGACCAACACCACAGGGTGAGCTCCGAGCCCCTTTTAATCCTCTGCACATCCCCATGTGTGTGGCATTCACATTCTCTGAAAAATCCCTTCGCCCAGGATTCTCTTGCTGGGAAGCTGAGAAGCCTCAGAGAAAAGGAAAACAATTCTTATCTCATTTGCTTCTCCTGTGTTTTGCTCATGTGGAATGTGTTTGGGATTGTTTACCCACAGGTGATTGTTTCATTGGTTTCGTGTGAATTGTTTTCACTCTTTGGCCAATCAGTGCCAAGCTGTGTCAGGGCTCTGGAGAGAGTCAGGAGTTTTCATTATTATCTTTCTAGCATTCTGTAAGTGTCCTTTCTGTATTCTTTGGTATAGTTTAGTTTAGTATTCTTTAATATAATATAGTATCATTAAATAATAAATTATCCTTCTGAGAACATGGAGTCAGGTTCATCATTCCTGCCTTTGTCTGGGCACCCCACAAATACAATATATGTGCACTCTCCTGGCTGGGAGCTGCTGCTGCTGCTGCATCCCAAGAGGCAGCTCCCAGCCCTGCCTGCCCACGAGGGCACACTCAGCTCTTTCTCCTCCCTGGGAAGGAGAGAGGGAGCTCTGCCTGCTCTGCCCTGCTCACAGCCACAGGGCCTGGAGGTGCTCAGCTCTGGTTTCCTTGCAGGTGGTCCAGTGCTCAGCAGGCTCAGGTGTATATATTAGACCTGCTATTTATAGGACTCCTTAATTTCCCAGTTCCACTGTGTATTAACCACAAATCAAGAAAAACATGCTTTATTTACATAATAACAGAAATAACATCTGTTATTTCTGCTACGTCTTACAAGGTGTGGAGCTCAGAGGGACTGAAGGACTTTGCACTGAAAAATGCCTATCAAGGGCAGCAGGGTTTAAAGAGGCAGCAAGGGTTTAAAAACTGTTTGCATGACCAGATGCAAATGCCAAATGAAGACAAATATGCTGATGGTTTGACACTGAGTTTTGCATGGCATAACCACGGAAGAAATGCCTACCAGGTAATTCAACTTTCCAGTCCCTCTCAAAAGCCTGAGCTTGTGGTCTGATCAGACTAAATTTAAATGATCAGCTGATCAGATCAGCTTGTGATCAGCCTAAGTGCAGCGCTGCTATCTTGTCTAGTCTGAATTAAGAGTTAGCAAGATGTTATCATCACTATTAACATCACTGCTCAAAGTGCAACTCATAATGTCCAGGAATACATCAAATTGAGGTGTCAATGGTTGAACATTACACTGAATTTTTAAGTCCCAGCCGGCTGGAAATAGCAGAAACTGAAGAGAAATAAGCACATTTCAAAAAATGTTTCATCCAGACCTAAACCATTTGGAGTGAATTGCTCTCTGGACAACCCTTTTCACAACTGAATGAAGGAAAATAAATGATCAGTTAAGTCCACTAGCCTCTGCTAAGCTGCACAGGCCAGTTTAATGCAATTTCATACAACCATTTTTTCCAGACTATCTTGGCATGCAACAGGACAGTGAAAAGAGAAAAAATAAAAAAATTAAAGGGTTTCCTTCAAGTATGCAGCTGAGAAGAAGTAGGTGCTATTAAATCCTTGGACAATATACTTAGTGAGAAAACCAGCTCAAAGTTCCCAAAAAATGGAGCAGAAGCAGCAGAATGGATGAGGAAGCCTTGGGAAGGATTTGGTTGTGGTTTATGTAAAAGCAGCTCAGAGAGCTCAGAAATCACAAAAAGGGAAAAGGTGTTGTAGGGGAAAGTGGCAAAGAAAAACTTGACAAGCTGCAAAAACATGAGTTGGAAAGAGTCTTGTGGGACAAGATGTTATGAAGCAGCTCTGGGATAACAGGATTATAAAGCTTAACCTGGAGATTGGAGCAATCGCATGCTGGAACAACAGAAATCCAAGCAGAACACTCTGGTCTGTGTTAGCTCCCAACAAAACCCTTCAGACAATGATCTGAAGCCTGAAGATCTGTGTCACTCGTTCCTCCTGGGCTGTGACACAGGGCAGCCACTCAGCAGCACAGGACAGTGGTGCAGGAAGGATTTGAACAGGCTGGAAAGGCCAGAATGTGCTCAGCTATACTGCATGGAAAACGTGGAGCACATCACTGCTGCCCTGGGAAGGCTGCTCTGATGGGACCACACAAGGTCAGGGATGGGCAGCCAGCTCCCAGAAATGAAATTAAATGGAATGAACGGGTGCATCGACATTAATGACTCAATTTTGGCAAAAAATTAAAAACCCTGAAGGACTTTGGGTTGCAGAGTCTTCTCTGAGGTTTCCACCTGCATGATGTCCTGTAGGATTGTTTCTGTGTGGCAGACTCTGGCTTCTGTCACCTCTGGGATAAACAGCCCCTCTGCAGTACACACCTTCCCACCCCTGAACATGTGACTCACCTAATGAAGGCCCTGCAGATTCACATAAATTTTCATGTGAGAAGAGTCTATCAAGGATGAGAAGCCTCCTGCCAGACTGGTTCTGATGGCTCCTGGCTCTGGGCAGCAGTCAGACCTACCAGCTGAAAGGAAGAGAAAATAAAAGAGGGAGGAGAAAAACTTGCAACTAAAGAGGCTTTAATGGCAAAAATGTGCTCCAAATGAAAGATTATTGGGTCCCTCTGCTAAAATTTGATAATCACTCCCCAAGAGAGGGGGAGAGTCATCTGGGATGGATGGATGGATGGATGGATGGATGGATGGATGGAACAGAGTTATAAAGAACTCCTTATGCAATGGAGTTCTATGACATCCATACCTAAATATTTAAAGCACCTTGGGTTTGATGTGGTTTGCTGGGTTCCCACCTGAGTGATCTTTCACTCTGGGTACTGCTGTTGTCCCAGGGTTACTTCTGGATTTGAGACCTGGCAGCCATTTGTAGCTGTTCCATGGGTTTTTCTTTTGATTTTAACATTAAATTTTAACATTTTCTTCATTGTACACGGTGATAACCTCCAGCACATGAGAAATGTGAACACTCGTGGCTTCATCCTGATTTGGACTGAAAGCAAAATTAAGAGTCCCATGCAAAGGAAATCCTGCTTCCTGACCTGCTGCAACAGCAGCAGAGCTGAGCCCTCAGTGGGGCACAGGCAGCCACTCCCCTGTACAAATTTATATTTCCAAAGTGGTTGCATTTGGATGGACAATGGAAGCCAAACTCAATTTTAATCTCTTGCACAGGGAATCCCTAAGCCAGACACAGTGGTGGGCCCTTCTTTGTGAACAAGAGTCCAATATTTCTCAAGCATCACTATCCATGCCCACATCAACTTCATAATTATTCATAATTATTCGTCTGACAATGTGTTTGCAATCCACACCTACAGCATGTACACTGCAAAGAGCAGAGTTTCTCTGTGTAGGTGTAATGGGAATTTCCCCCATCATTTTTGAGGTCCTGGACTTCTGGATATCCACAAGTCAGACCCAGCACAGCTCAAATTCGCACAGTAGTAAATCATCACCAAAATTGAGAGTCCACTGACCAAGTTGTTAAAGTCAGCAAGTCTGGGTGTTGAGCATGTTGATGACCAGAGGACACCACGTTTTTCATCGAGGCCTCACCACCTTTTTCCTGCTGTGATGTCCAGCTGATCTGAAAACCTGGACCTCAATCCCAAAGGTTTTTTAACTTGCTCTGACATACAGGCACACGTCAAGCAGAGTGGAACATGATAAGGCAAGTGATTGTCACTGGATGCTGAGTGTTGTAAGATTTTCCATCAGGTAAAAATAAATTAAAACATGCATTTAAATGAAATAAAGTAGTTACTGTTGAAGTTCTGAGAAATCCAGTTAGCAATTTTCAGGGTGAATGCACCCCGAAAACAGCATTTTCAGAGTATTGTTTGTCTTGGAGAAGAAGTGCTCATAAATCTATGGCCTATGCCATTACAAAAAAAAAGATCTCATCTAATTTCAGGCCCAAACTAATTAATCAGCACTTGTTGCCATATTAATTAGCCAAAAGTGACCTCAGACATATTTGGCCTTTGCCAGCCACTTAAACCTAATGGGAGAGTATGCACCTGAGGCAAAACCTAGGCAGAACTAGATGAGAAGCCTGCTTCCAGCTGGGTAAATACAGCCCAGACTTCCCAGTTCTGTGAAATAATCTATGCCCCAGCCCTGCCTCTCTTTGCTTTCTGGCCTTGAGGAACATCCATGGCTCTCTGGGCTTTAAATTGAGCTTTTGCAACGTGTTATTTATGCACCAGTGGCCTTGGAAAACTTTACAGCTGGGTTTTGGCCACTCCTAAGGTTATTTTTGCAGTATTTCCTGCAGGGAAAGTTTGTTCCATTGGCAATAAATTGTGTGCCAGGCATGCACAGCCACCTCCACTTGGGAATGCTGAGGGCTGTGCAGCTCCTTCAGCAGCAAGGTCCCTCCTCCACACAGCCCTCTTGCTCTTGATGCCTTTTTCTCTGGTCCTAGAAATATGAGCCAGACACACTTAGGGTGTTAGAGACAGGATAAGTAAGATTTAAAAGATTTTATTCTATTATTTAAAAGATTTTATTGTATTATTAGTCTTGATAAAAAGTAAAACATAAGAGATATGAAACTCAACATTATTCTATTAGAAAACTTATTTCTTAGTTATAATATTTTATAAGTTAATACTAGTAAGTTTTTTAACTTAACTTTTACTACACAATACTATTATTACTTCTAACACTAATCACTCATATTTTTACCTCACATAGTCTTATTATAATACCTCTTTTACAGTTCTAATTCTCTAATATCTCTAGTCTTTATACAAAGCTATATTTCAAAACTTGTTAAAACTACTTTCTAGTTCAATCTTTCTCTCAACAATGTCATCTCTATCCTATAACTTTCTTAAGTCAACACACCTTATCTCAGTGTTTACATATGAATATACAAGGCTGTGTGAGCTTTCTATCAAGTTTTAAGAATTCTGTACAAATGTATTTCCCACAAAAATCTTGATATGAGGATCCTGAGGTGCACAGTTTGTCAGGGGGAAACGCTGAAGATGCACACCCTGCATAACATGTACACAATTGTTAATGTACAAAATTAGCATATCTGACAGTAATCCCCAATTAGAAGCATGCCCAATGAAGCAATCCCCCCATCTCTAGCACCTTTTAAATCCTCCCCCCTCAGATGAGGACCAAGCTCTGTTTTTAAAAAACATGTCTCAAAAAGATGGTCTCAACCTTGGTTCTAAGGAGAACCAAGATAGGGTAGGGATCCTGGAATTTGTTTTGTCTTTTTGCCTAGGAAAACACTGAAGCTAAGCTACAACATCAGACTACAAAGCTACAAATATAGGTGTAAAAAATACAGAGGCTATATCAAAGAAACAAAGGCAGAAATCAAGGTGGCATCACTCTGACACTTCAGAGTCTCCTCTTAATCTGCAGCTTGTTCTCAGAGCTGCAAGCCCAACCTCAGTAAGCTGCAAATTTATCACAAGAAAGATGGTTAAAGTTCCTTTCTTTCCAGCTACATTTTAGTGGTAGTGAAGAAGGGAAAGCCAATGCCACACCACCATTTTAAAAGTCATTTACAAATATACAGCCAGCTCCTGTTGGTTTTCCTAAATCAGACTATCCTTTTAGGCTGAAATTAATTAAGTCTGAATTAATCCAGGATATTTAAATACTGTATTTTCTATTCAGAACACTTTCTCTGGACTGGGACATGGAGATGTGTTTTGTGAGCTACCTTGAGTTAAGCTGCTGGTCAAGGCAAAGCACTTGAGACTACACAAAGCTAAGCAGGGTCAGGAATGTTATTCCTGTAGACCTGTTATTCCATATAGGTCACTATTCTATATAGGTCTGGTTTTATAGATCCCCCTACTCAGTTTTATGGTCTTAGTGTGCCTAACTGTGCAATTCTCTGAGAAGAAACATGATCATCCCCATTGCACAGATGAAGTGCCCTGCCCAAGGTCCTGAGTGAGAATCCAATCCTCCTCAGCAGCAGGAATTCAGCATTTCCAGAGGTGCCAGTGCAGGAATCTGGACTCCACTGCAACCCAGGATCAGCACAAGCAGCTGGATCAGGCAGGGTAACAAAACACAGATACAAACCCTCTTTTCTGTCAGAGCCCATGATGGGACTCCTGAAGGCAGCAGCACTGTGGCTGTCACATTTCCTGGAAAAATCCCTCCACCAGGATTCTTCTCCTGGGAAGCTGAGAA
>VYZP01000651.1:0-10955 GCA_013400635.1 Hypocryptadius cinnamomeus
GACACCTCTTCAGAAAAAAAGCTTTTCAATAATCACCTATTCAAGCAGTATGTTTAAAAATAACACCAAAACCTCCAGCTGACATTTAAACTTCACTCAACAAACAATTCTTAGCAAGACAAACTATACTGTTTCCTGCTCTTACATGGAATATAAGCAGTTTCGATTAAATTATAAAGATTTTGTTTCTCACGTTATGCCATTTAAAACAAACTTTCTTTCTATAGAACACATTCTTTGTATAATAGAACAGTAAGCCTTTCCAAAAATGATATTAACAATTACTGTGTAATTTAAAGACAGGCCTGAGACACAGTATTTTTGTCCATATCTAGACCTAGGAAGCCTCAAGGTTTGAAGATGTTTATATTGAAGGATTTAAACCTGGGATCATCTCTAAGCCGGATTACCCTACCCTTACTTATTTTCCCACACACAACATCCTACACAAAGTGAGTTCAACAGTATCTCATTCTGGTTTTCCATTACAAGGAAATTTGCCTCTTGTAAGCTCCAAGCCTCACAATAGCTGCTTGTAGCCTGAATAGAGGCTTTCTACATTATTCCCTCACAGCTAGATTTTCAAAGCTAGCTAAGCATCCCACACCTGAATTTAATGGAAAAGAAAAAAACCCAAACAAACAAGTCCAAGGCTCACCAAGGTTATACATACACTGAAATGTCACCAGGTACTCTACCATTGACTTCAGCCTTCTGTGTAACTTTGAAAAATGTGGAAAAATAATTTAGGCAAGCAGACTATCAGGGTAAGTTCACTATACTGAGGGTAAGTAATCTTGGAATCTCTCCCAATTCCAGAGCCAAAGTACAGACTCATCTTGCCTCTAATTCCACAGAGGGAAGAGAGACAACAACGGACCAGCTACTCCCTTCTCTCTCAGACCTCATGCAAAAGCCATATATGGGTAGGTTTGCATGCAGTGATCCATGGAGTTCCAAAACTGGACTTTCCTGATATGCATTATGGAACAACATACCAGGATGCTGCTTTGCTGAACTAGTATTCAAAAAATTTATGGCACTAATATGCAGTTTCTAAATCTGCAGTTTAAGATCAACGTGTCTACAAGAAATAGAACAGAGCAAAACCAGGCTAAGTATCTATAAAATCATGTGCATACAGACAAGGTAAACAGAGCAAGAATTAGGATTCATATAAATGTGGAAGAATTGGCTTCAAGACAAAAAAGAAAAAGTGGTTCTACATAGAACAAGCACTTAAATCTCTGGAACTCCACTGCTGAGGATATTTCAGACACCCTGAAACTTGGTGACCCTCATAGGACACTGGATATTATTGTGAAGATAAATTCATCAGAAGTGAATAAATACAGTGAAATCACATCAGGCTCAGGAATTTTAGCTAACTAGAAGTTGTCTGAAGCTGGGACAACAATATGCAGAAATACGGTTACACTCTTACTCTATTCTTAAGTTCCTTTGGATTTGCTTTTGGCTATTGCCAAAGACAGAACACCTGTTGGGCAGGATCGTTGGTCTAGACTACTATGGATGTTTTTGTATCCAGTTTAGAAAGTAAGAAACTGGTATTAACAAATCATTATCATCATCAGCTGCATATATGGCTCATCTTAAAAATTAGATTATCATTTCAGTTTCAGACACCCTTTTTCTGGTTTCTTTCCCTCCAACTCTAGCTATTCCTTCAAATAGTCCAGTTTCCTTCCCCTATTTGTAGTGTTTATGCGACTGGTTTTATGGCCACCTTATAAACCAGCTAATTAAAAATACAGATTAAAAAGATGCACGTGGAGGAAAATTGACCCAGTTTACAAGAGGACACTCATTAGTTTAAACCACCTTCACCATAAGCATGATGACTCCCTGCTGACAGGTTAACCTCCCCTGGACCAAAAGATCAATGCTTTCTCCAGAATTTAGGCAGGCTAAGAGACCACTCATGAGCAATTATTAGAGCACAGGTCATGAGAAGCATCCTGTAAACTGCTGAACCTCAGTACCTTTTACTCACAGTAGGAATGGTAGGATTGCTCCAGGTATGAGAGTGTAAGCCTGTGAGACAGAGCTTTGACGTAATCTGACCTAGTGATACAGTTTGGGGAAAGGAGAGGAAGAGCTCAGCTGGTCAGCTGGTCATGGTGCTAACAGTGCCAAGGTTGTGGGCTTGATCCCCATAAGGGCCATTCATTCAAGAGCTGGACTCAATGATCCTTCTGGGTCCCTTCCAAGCCAGAATATTCTGTGATTCTATATTTGGATGGTAAAAAGCTTGCCATTTCACCCCTCAGTTATCGAGACTGCCTCACATCAGATATTGCCATTGCTAAGTTTAGTCATAATATATATGTATGCATATATATAAAAAGTACTGTGTTTGTTGTTAAAATAATTAGCTTTATAAGTTGTGGTAATACTCAGGAAGTAATTAGAAATCAAGAAAATTGTACTAGTCAGACATAGACATATTGAAGGTACATAAAGATGCTGAAAACACATTTTGAAAATGCATTTTTTCCTGAAGAATTAAAAATCAGGCAAGAGTTTATTTATTAGTTGGCCAGTTAATTTTTTCAGTGCCTTCAAGTGGATTAAGTCTTGATAAATGATTTTGCAATGGAATATTGAAAGCATATCTGCAATCCAACTGCAGGTATGCATTCCACATAATGATGGTCTATCTTTGGATTGAACCCATGGACCAGGAAATTTGCAATTACATTTCTATTTAAACTTTTAATGTAAATTCAAAAGAAATCAGGCTTAAATTTCTATCAGTTACTAAATTTAAGAATAAAAAGAAGACTTATTTTAAATGCATAAATTAAGTCAAATTAAAAGCACTTTCACAATGACTAAAGATGTTCTGGAGTATGATTCAGGTCATACTGAGGACTTGTGCACAGCCCACACTACATAAATTTTAAAATTAAACAATAAACATACAAAGTGTACAAATGTACAAACCAGTCCAGTACAGCCTTCAGCAAACATCAGCAGGTTCCTGTTAAGTAAGATCAGTGTTCTGTACTGTCTGTGCTCTGGGAACACAGTGGGTAGTTCTGATTTGACTTGTGATTATTTGATTTCCTGGCAGACTTTGAATCAATTCCAATTACATTCTAAGACTAGCAGTTGGACAAACTTGCCTCTAAATCTCTCATGCCAAGAGCTTTAACCACCTACCCTGAAAGGTATGGAGGTTTGGAAGCAAGTGCAAGGCAGCAAATAATGGTTTTCTGTTCTGCCTGTGAAATCATGAAGAATGCACTAAACTGTGCCTTTGAAAAGGCTTTCCAATATTGTCCCATTTGCAAGGGATATGCCACTGAGGTTGCCACCATTGTAAATGTAATTTTAAAACTTTATAACTGCCCCACTAATCAACTGCAGACTATCTGAGAATTTGAAAACCATCTACTCTACCAAATTCTATTATTTTTGGTTGATGTTTTTCATGACTCCCACCAGTAACATTTTAAGTATTGTAAGTATTTCACATTTGAACAGAAAGCAGGGTCCTACAGGCACTTCATAAAGTAAAGCAAGCAGAACTGGAGATGGTCAGATGCTACTCTTTACGTCCTTTTAAAAAAGGCAAAGAGGTTTTTTCCTGAAACTACTTTAAGGCAAAGTAAAGGAGAAAGACAAAGTTAGAGAGGGGTAGGGACCACACAGACACTTCTGACAGGATATTCTTTTAACTCCAGAATAATTTCCCACATTAAATAAAGCCTACAGCGCTACCTATCTCCCCAGGCTCGATGCTGTGGAAGCCCATAAAATACAGGCATAGCACATATGGAAAAGCAAATTCTGTAATATCTACCAGTACAATTCTAAAGAGGTGATCTAGTTGAAGAGTCCTGTGCTTAGAGCCAGCTTTACTAATTAAATCCCTAAGTACTAATGCACATTATGCATACCCAGACAACCAACCACTGCTGAGACAAAGTCCCTGTATTCTCATGGAAGTCTGAGGGCAATATATTAGTGCATACTTCACCATAATTAACAGGCAGGTCATTTTGCTGAAAGAACCATCTGGACCATAGTGACATCTTGAAGTACAAGTTTTTTACTGCTTGAATATCAATAATTAGAATATGGCCAGCTGCTCAAACACTAGCCTGCCTGGTGCAACAGCTAGTACCAAACTAAATAATGCTTTAGTGTTAAGCAAGTACTGCAGAATTCTTTACAGTAGGAGCTGGAAACTCCAAATGCCACTGAAGGACTTCTTTACCTTCAATGGCTCTACTGCCATGAGAAAGGACCATTTGACATGTGTTATCAATGGGAAAGCTTTCACTTCAAAACCTGCCATATGAAACACCTTATTACAAACAAAGAGTCAGCACACACAGTCACTTCATTTATGTCACTGAGCTAAGTGAAAGTTAATTTTGTTTTCCCAAGGTCTGGGTTTAAAAGCATTTGTGTTAGCTCTCTATTTGGTTTGCCATGCCTTGGATTTTATTCTTCTCTGTAATTTAATTCATTATTCTTGTTTGGATGATTTATCAGACAATGGTCGATTTTTTGCCTCTTCCTGCCTTAAGTATTCTTTTTTCTTCTGCTTTAGCATTTACAGAAACACAAAGAAAGAAGCCTGAAGCCAAGTCTTAATGCATTTTAAATATTTGTCTTTTTAAGCAAAACCAAGAGGCAGATATATTGATTTTGAATATCTAGAAGTACTTAAGATGTTTAATTTAAACAGGGAAAAATAAATGCACATAGACTTAATTCAAAGAAAAGGAAGCTAAAGCTTTACCTGAGCAAGGAGAGTTGTATTACACTCAAACAACAGGCACTGAGAAAATGGTAGTGAAGGCAGATTAACGACTTAGAAAATATTGTTGTGACAAGTGCTTTAGAAAGAAATTACATTCTGATATTTTAGTGCATTGTAATTATTGCAGCAAGTGGTGAAAGTTGATGCAGAGTCCATAAAAGGTGGGATTTTTTTCCTTCTGTCTGGGCAAAATTTTATTTTCATACACAGATTTGCAGCAACTTGGAGGATTTTCAGCTAAGTCCAATACTCAGCTCTCTAGTTGCCCAACCACAGCAAAACAGAGAGAACTTCATAATTTTTTATTTTCACACTTTCAGTCTTGATTACTGCACAATATACAGACGTTCTTAATCATCCCAAGTATCTAATCCCTTTAAATAGAGGTTTCAGAGTGCATCCATTTTTGGTAACAGATGGTATTCTGTGACCTCAGCACCAAGGAGTTAAAAGTGATTTGTTTCATTTGATTCCACTAGTTGGCAATTTCTAATTTCACACATCAAGATGGCCAAAATATCTGGCCATGGAACACATTCTACTTTTCATTTACAAAAGGGGGATTCATGCTGTTTAAGGAATGTACTGTTTCTCTAATCCCAGGCCTAAGTGAAAGGCAGCAAGGAAAAGACATTTTTTCCCTTCAGAAAGAAGCTATTGTATTCATATGCAACATGCTTTTGGATGACTCTGTCTAGCAACATCATGTGCATTTGCTAAGTACCTTGTACTGCTTGAAGTGTGGAGGTATTTTTGCTAGCATACATCCTGAATTGATTATCATCATCATACCAAAGCATGCAAACTGAAAGATTATTTCAGAAAGAGCTTTATTTTAATGCAAAGTCCAGATTCTACATTCCATTCATGCCTTATGCTTACTAAAGTTAATGGGACTTAAGAAATGACACTTGAAGAACAGGCCCAGAGAAGTCTTTCCTGCTTACCAAATTGTGGCACATTATGATGCACATAAATGCATCAGACTTTTATTAAAACACTGTGTTCAGTTTCTGAGTACTGATATGCAGTCACTCCTTTGCTGTATAACAAACTCAGCAATAGTTTAGTTTAATAATAGTTTGCAACACCCCCTCTGATGCAGTTGTTGCACAGGACAGAGGTCTGACGAATTCTGTTCAGAAGGATGATATAGAACTGAGAGCTTTGGCCCTGATGTCATCACTGTGGTCTTTTCACTGCCTTCCCAGAGGCTCATCTGCAAAGTTCACTAAGGAATACATCTTCAGTCATGGAGGAACTATCTTTGAATAATCAAGAGACATCACCATACCTTCTGTAAATCCTAAGGCACATTACAATAAACTTGGATGGCCTCTGCAGGCTTGTATTGATGGAGGATAAATTGAAAAAACAGTGACAATATCTGTTACAGAGCCTTAGAGACAGAACTGAATAACTTGATTTAACTTCACAGTTAGTTTGACTTCGAGCAGATGGTTGCACCAGCTGACCTCCAGAAGTCCCTTTCACCCACTGAAATTCTTCTATGATTCTGACCTATATTTAGCTCCTTAGACTGAGTAAAATTATTCAAATTCAAAAGCAAAATAGCTTCTCAGCTAAAATGGCACCAGTGAAAATAAAGGAATAATCTAAAACAACCTTAGGAGCATGTTTATGTTTCTTTAAAGATATAAACAATCCACACAGGTCTTTCCTTCTGTTTCTGTAATCTGTGGTATCCTGTGAAGCTACAGTGTTGGGACACAGTAAAAAACTCTTCTAGAGAGCCATCTTAGTTTAGGAGGAAATTTAAAAAAATTTTAGAAAATCTCTGGTCTGCATAGAATACGACCACTGAATTAGGAATACAATAAAATCTGAGCAGCTATTAATACAGAAAAGTAATAACTCTGTTCTTATTAAGAGAAAGACTGCTGTTATAGCAGCCATTAAAGTTTTCATTAAAGCTAAAATAAACTATTTCAACACAACAAGGGCAACTGTAAGGTTGAATAAAGTTGAGTAAATTTCAGTGAAGGCAGGGTCCTGCACCTGGGGAAGAACAACCATCTGTGCCAGTACAGGCTGGGGGCTGACCTGCTGGAGAGCAGCTCTCTGGAGAAGGACCTGGGGGTGCTGGTGGACAGCAAGCTATCCGTGAGCCAGCAGTGTGTCCTGGGGGCCAAGAAGGCCGATGGGATCCTGGGGGGCATTAGGGAGAGCATTGCCAGCAGGGAGGTGATCCTGTCCCTCTGCTCAGCCCTGGTGAGGCCACAGCTGGAGTGCTGTGTCCAGTTCTGGGCTCCTCAGGATGGGAGAGATATGGAGCTCCTGGAGCTGGTCCAATAGAGGGCAAGAAGGATGACTGAGGGACTGGAGCCTCTTATGAGGAAAGGTTGAGGTAGCTGGGCCCACTCAGCCTAGAGAAGAGAGACTGAGAGGGAATATTATCAGTGCTTATAAATATCTTAAGGATGGGTATCAAGAAGATGGGGTCACAGTCTCTTCAGCTGTGCTCAGTGACAAGACAAGGGACAACGTGCAAAAGCTGAAACAGAGAAACGTTCATCTAAATAAGGAAAAAATCCTTTACTTAGAGGGTGACAGAACACTGTAACAGGATGCCCAGGAGGGTTGTGGAGTCTCTTTCTCTGGAGATATTTGAAACCTGCCCGGACGTGATCCTGTGCAATCTACTCCAAGTGAACCTGATTTAGCAGAGAGCTTGGACTAGATCATCTCCAAAGGTCCTTTCCAAACCCAGCCATTCTGTCATTCTGTGATAACATACTGGTTTAAATCTTCACATTAAAAAAAAACTCATCCAAAATCCAAATAACATTTTTATTTCATCATCTCTGCAACCATCTCCTGTTCATGTCATGAAGTCTAACATAGAAAGTCCAAATGTACATGAAAACCATACTAGACAAAGCAAAGACTACTAAAACCAACTGAAATTTGATCAATTTACAGATGTCCAACCTGTTTAAGCTCGAGACATTTATTTCTTGAATTATTTTTTTATCATGGTAACTCTTACACCTATCAACCTACTTATTTCACATGGTTTCATGCTGGCCTCTGAATTTTTCTGTTTTAAAGTTATACATTCTAATTTAGGACTATAGAATGTCTGTGTTTCTCCACCAAAAAAAGTGTTGATTTTTAATAGCAAACTACACAAAAATGAGAGCATTAGTGCAAACAACCAAGACCTCTGTGTTCACTCACTATGTAGGAGACAAACAGGTCAGGTTTTTTTGTCAGGAACTATTTGAACTCTAATTGCCTACCTGCAGTAAAAATAGATGCCATGCCACCGAACAGGCTCAGGTAAGGTCTCTCTCAGTATTTCCTACTATACTTGCTGCACTCTACTTCCTCCTACAACTCCCTAAACACAATCTAGTGCAGTTCATAAAGGTGAAAGATGTGTGGGTTCAGCTCCCAGCACAGCTGTCTCAGTAACTGCTGTTTTTCATGAAGACAATGTGATTTTCCTGCTGTGTTCCTTGCACAGTCACACAGACCTTCTCTGCAGTAAATTGTTACTAGCAAATTTACAGTACCTCATCCATGCACTACATAATCTCCAAACCCTTGCAAGAGCTTATAAAAGCTGCTGGCTTCTTTATTTCAGTTCCACACAAGGCAATGGTTCCTGCTGAGTTACTGCATGTGCTGTCATGCAGAACACTGATATCTTCTTTTTAAAAAAGAAAAAAATGGAAGGTAAGAGTGATGAACTGCCATATTCTGCCCCTCTTCACACACCTTTGCTGCCACTGCTTGTTCTGCAGTAAAAAGGAAGACATCTTCCACTGCATGGCTGGGGCATGTACCTAAACACCCCAGTGTGCCTCACAGAATTTGCCCCCCACCCAGGGCCAAAATGGGTCTCTGGGTGTCCCCTTATGTCACTGGATGCACACAGCTCCACACAAGGAGTCACTGTACAGTCAGCAACTCAGCTAGTACACCCCTGGCACAAGGTGACAACATGAAAATCCACGTCATTTTTGAAAGGTCTGTGACATAGCTGTCTTTGACATTCTCCAATTCTGGAAATTACACCATTTTGAAATTCTCTTATTTCCAAACTATGAGTCACTATAGGGATGCCTTATTGCTTTTTATAGACATTTATAGCCTTTAATACAAATATTACCTCCAGGTATGTAGCAGACACTGAGATTCTGCTCCAGATTTTGATGGAAACATTTAGGTTTCTATGGTGCAATGCCTCTAAGTTCAATAACTATGTTACAATACCATTATAAATAGTGGACACCTAGTTCAAGATATCTGTGTTGGAACAAGAATATTGCTGTTCTGCTCAGGATTTTCCCTCCATTAAGTATAACTAACTTTGGCAAACTATTCACAAGGTGAATGTCAGCAGGGGTGCTGGCATTTTGGTCACAGGACACATGCTCTTTCTTCTGGCAGCAGGCTGGCAGGAAAACAGCTGCAGCAGGATTGATTGTTCCACTGGGCTGAATCTGCAGACTGTGAGTTGCACAACCCTGTCTGACGCCTGTGGGAGACATCATTGTCTCCTCATCTTTGAATCCTGTCCCTCATTTTTTTTCAACACAGACTGCCAAGAATAGAACCTCAGCTCACAGAGAGACATTAGGCATCTCTAAGCTTTCTACAAATGAGTTGTCTAGGCTCCCCTCTGTACTCAGTAAAGAAGAGAGGCATCTCCAGAGAGCAATTCTGCTGCTGCGGGGGATGAATTGCTACAGAAGTCACCTGCTTTTCGGTTCTAACAATAAAAGAAGCTTGGACAATGAGTTGACATCTCACTTGCAGAGGCTAAAGTCTAAGGTGATCAGTCCTGACAAAGCTCAGAATATATAAACCTCACTTTGGATAACGAAAACCACATTTTTTTGTAAACTGAATATTCCAAATTAAAACGGCCTCAACTTTTACTTAAACTTTAAATTGTTCCAGCTTTCCATGAAGCAACCCAAAAATGAAATATAATGGCGAAAGGAAGGAAAAAAAACTAACATAGCCAAGGCAGGGACAAATACTCAAAATGTGCACGTACTCAGCTGAACCAAAGCTTGCAGGTTTTAGGGAGGAATAAGGATGGATTTGAAAATAATTGGCATAGCAGGGCCTGGAAGGTAACCATTTAAAAAGCCAGGCAAAGGATAAGAAGCAAAGGACACATCTCACAATCCACAATATCCAGTGTGACATATTCCTATTACATAGCATAATTGAACACTTACATAGTCTGTCCTTTTTCAGGGTGTTGCAACACGCATCTAAACCCAAAAGCACTTAAATATTTCTGAAATTCTTTGAAAAATTCAAGATGAAAATATGACTATCCACTTTGTAGCCCTTGATTTCAAGCACAAGAATTGAATGGATTTAATTTAGTGGTATTGATACACATCTAGATTGATCCAAGTTAAAAAATGAACAGTGTGAGCACATTTTGAAACAACAGCATATGAACCTTTATGGCTGAACTGGAGCAACCTATATGCTCTTAGACGACAAGAAGGGAAAATCTCTTTATTGATTTCTGAATATGAATAGACACTATAAATTTATGTCATTTTCCTTTTGACTGGAGGACTAAACTATAAAATTGTTGTTAAAATTTTTCTGAAAACCAGAAGGATGCAGCCTAGAAGAAAACTAACTTCAAAATGTTTTCTGTTTGTGAGCAACTATCGATTCTGCTCTAAATCAAGGTGACTGATAAAGTTTGGCATAAAGCTAAACATTCATATGTTCCTCAGAACTTTTGTGGGTAATGTCAAATTCTGCTATTTAAAACTTTACAGAGGTAATTCCTACCAAAATAAAAATTGTCTCAGCTCTGTGAAGATTCAGTGTCCCAACTGACTATAATTTTTGGATAGCTGACTCATGTCATTTCCTCCAGTAAGACATATACACAGACGTAACACAAAGAGGAGAGGCAATGTTTCCCTCCAATGTGAAGATGAAGGGATGAAAGGATGGGTGTAGGATTCAACTATTAATTACTTATAATATTGTGTTAATGTTCTACAACTCTGAGATGGATGGGAAGAGTCCTCCTTAGAGAAATTAGTAAAGCAAAATTTGACAAACCTGTCTTCTTCCAGTAGACTTTGACTTGAAGTTGATTGTCCTGATAGAAGGGAGTTCCAATTTTAAGAAAACGAGTGGT
>VYZP01000714.1:0-10457 GCA_013400635.1 Hypocryptadius cinnamomeus
AAATATATTTGCACTTCAGCTTTTACAAAGGAGGAGAAATGTGATGAAGTAAATTGGTAATGTAATTCCACACTTGTGGTAAATCACACTTGTGTAAAATTATTTGTTTGGTGTATGGTATTAAATACTAATTTATTTTTTAACCTAACATTAGCAGTGAACACAGGTATAATCATGAGATTTACCTGTTAATTGGTGCATGAATTTAAAAACATATTTTCAGCATTTCTAGGGAGTCATTTTAGCTTAGGTTTGTTTGAACAATCTATTGAAATGTTTTCTGCTGAGCAAGAACATGTACTATGGCCCATATAAAGTAGGTTGCCTCAGTCCAGATCACAGGAATGGGTATGCGCAAATATGACATACCACAGCTTGGTACTGCTTAATATTTTTGTGGCATTTTTCATAAATGTTTGTCCAGAGCTCTTTGGAGTCTCTGTGATCTTGATACTAACTCCAGTGGTTTGATCATGTCCTGGATAAGCAGAAAAGTAAATTTTTTGCTATCTTGAAGAGAACACTTCCAAAATAACAGAAGGACAGAAGGAAACATGCCACGGCTTACCTGATCCACATAATAGCTGTTCCACAAATAAACAGAGGACTTCAAGTTTAATTAGTCACAGTACAGTATGGCTGATAAGCCTAAAATACACTTTAACTTTTAAACAAAAAAAAACCTTTTCCATTGTGCTCAAATGTATGTATTTAGGTAAATGAATTTGCATCATTTTTCCAGGATAGAAATAGTGCCAGATTTCATGACAAGACAAATATTCCAAGGCAATTATTAGTCTTCACTTAAAATTGCAGGAATGGAAAAAATCATATATGAGAAACAGAAGTTTAAGCACTGTCAGAAAATTCCTCACAACAAAGTGCTGCTCCAGTATTCAGAACTGTCATATTGAATTACTACACTCAAGAGAAGAGTTAAGAGTGATGAATAATTAAAAATGATCTAATTATAGCTTCTCAGGCACACTAAATACACAAATGTTTAACTGGGTCAGTTCGTGGGATTAAAAAAACCACAGCAACTGGACACGCATTATTATGAGTATAGAAAATAATCGGAATTACCGCATGAATCCTACATGCCCACCTGCTCTGGATTACTCTGACTGTTCATCAAAAACTGCTGCTGAAAGAATCTTTCATGCGCACAGTTACTTAATAAGTTGTCCCCAGATTAAATCCCCTTTTGCTCTCAAATAATTGCAGGTTATCTTATTCCCTTTTAAAGGGTAAAACAGGTATGCTTCTTCAGGCACGTTTTGAGAAATTAATTATTATTACTACTTGGTTGATTTTTGTCATGGTTGTCTGCATATTGCTAAATTCCTGACTCTGTAACATGCTTCACAATGCATGGCCTGGGCACATGGTGATTCATATGAAAATGGCATTCTGCAATTTCATAGTTCTAACATTTCTGATGATTTTTCCGTTTCATTGAATGGTAATTTTTCTGAGAAAGAATCAACATATTGCTCATTTATATTCTTGCACTAATTCAATTATTTTTTTCAGCGAAAATACTCTAGATTTATTATAGAACATAAGAAACCTTGGCTTACTATTGATACATTTTAGTGACATCATTTCAGAAAATATTCCAGATATTCCATAATCAGTGCAATATTGGTGGGCTTTTTTGTTTCTGGTTTCTTTTGGCAGACTGGGGGTTGGTTTTTTTCTATTATTCCTATATCCAGTCTTGATTCTTTTTCATTTAAAGCATAAAATCAAAATAAATCACCAGCAATATATCTTCACTGGCCTGCATCCAGTACTTTATTGGAATTACATCTTTCCAGAAGTCCTCAGCTGAACTGTTGACCAGAGAAAACAGCAGCTACATAACAGCCCACAGTAAGTCTAAATACAGAATTGGGGCCTTGGGCACTCGGTGAAAACCAGTGGTTCCAGTTAGAACTGCATGATGTGTAAGAGATGTTGCTGTAATTATGAGGTCAGAGCTAAAACTGTGTTCTTTCAACAAAGTGCCATGGGGTTTTAGAGTGATCAGCAGTGGCTGCTATAAAATGGGCATGTAACAGGAACATGAATCAGTGTTTACAAAAAATGATGAGCATTGAAACAATTCCTTTATCTGTCCTAGGTGCTCTTCCATCTACGGCAGGATGGAAATGCTGCTGCTTAACTTTTATGACCTAAAGTTTAGTCTAATATGGTCTATAGTTTATGGCTTTACAACCCATAAAAACTACAGTATGCTTTGTCATCTTTCATTCAGTCTCTACATCCTTTCCACAGTTACAGCGTGAATATTTAGCTCCTGAGAGTAACATCAGAATGTTGGTGGTTGCATTTTATTTCACTACAGCCATATAGACTGAGCCAGTTTTGCTTCACGACTTACTGAATAGCACTTCTGGCACTTAGTCTGAGATACTTAACATTGGCAGGATTTGACTGTTTCCTGCTTCTTCACTGAAAGTGATTAAAATTCTTCAAAGCCAAAGGCTGTATAAACAAACATCAGAAAAATAGGTTCATAGCAAATTACCATGGATGTAGAAACACATTGACACAGACAGGGCATATCCTTTCCTCATAGTCAAGATATGGCTAACATTTGATTTCTGCTTGACATTAGCATTGTAATCTCCAAGTAGTTACTGTCTAAATACTTTCCCAAAGGCCCTAGATCCATGTGACCACAATTTAAACAATCTCATGAAAGAACATGTGAGGGCTGCCTTCATGTGTGTGCATTTGCCCTTTACAGGGTTTCATAGGACACCATGATTGCTATTCATAACTGAACATTTGTTGCTTTTTCTACATCTCTTATATTCCTAAGAGTCTTGTGATCATTTTTATAACTAAAATCAGGTGTTGCACCATCATTCATGTTCTTTACTGACATCAGTCAGCATGAAATCAATGGAACCAATCACTTGAGAACTGCCAGAGCTCTCCCTGAAGAGAGAGATGAAGTGAATGTTAGCTGGCACATAATCTGCACAAAATGGCAAAATTAGTAATACCCGTATTATGCTGAAGGTCTACATTGAAAATGTTACTGGTAGAAGATGGGGATGGATGAGGAGGAAAGGAGAAGCAGGAGCTAAGAATTAGTTGAGGAGCTGAAAATAATGATGAGCACTGAGGAGATCACTGAGGTAGAGAAGAGGTGTAATACAGAAAGACAATCATTCTGCTTAAAGGAGCTTTCCACCAGTATGCCTCAAAGCTAACCACAAAGGAGCCAGCTTATTATCTTGTTTTTCCAGACTGGGATGCAGAGAGATGGGTAGAGGAAGTGCCTCCTGAAATGCTGGCCACAGAACTAGAAACCAGACTGCAATTTACCTGACTCTATTCTAGCATATCCTGTAGCACATAGAAGAAAGAAGGAAACTAGCAATGAAAAAAAGAGGTGGAGAAAGGGACTTGAAAATCACAAGAAAAAGACATGAAAAGAAACATGATATAAGTATGAAACCATATAAAGTATGAAAACCAGAATTAATAGAAAAAGAAGGATATGAAAAGCAGAAAATACATAAAAAGGAAAATATTAAATAATTATATGGACAACATTAAAATCTGAAAATTATACTAAACTCATCTCACAGAAAAGTGAGATGAGTTTAGGTCTACTTTAAGCTATTTTAAACCAGTATTAGTTTGGAGATGATTGTTCAGCTTAAGGGCGCTGATTGATATATAAGGATATGGATTATATAACATGCAGAGTTAAAAAAGAAACAACGCTCAGTGGCAAATACTGATTGCAATAAAATAGCATGTGGGAAGGACTCATTTTTCAGGAAAGGCAATACCATAAAGGAGCTCAATCCCCACAAATGCCAATTGAAGATATTACAGTGGTGCCATGCAGACAGGAACTCCATATAAAGTAAACATTTTACATCATTCTATGTTGGTTAAACAATTTCACACTGCTTTTCATACCTTATGTTTTAAAACTGAAGCTAATTAAACTATGAAGGCTTCTTATAAATACATGCAATACACATTCAATTATACATTTTAATGATTTTACATTTTTAGACACTTGTTAATTCCTTATGTTCTTAAAAGCATTTTGTCCATTCTTATGTATTATAAACCAACTTTGTTGTAACCCTCAACTCTCAGATTTCCAGATTCCTAGTCACCTGCTAGAATGATATAATTTATCCTAGCTCTGTTGAATGACAAGATGAATGACCGCAAACTCATCATTACTCATGAGTTCCTTGTTATTCAAGTAATTTAACCTCACTTTCTCTATATGGATGATGCATTTGGGGATGAACCTTTAGAAATTGGTAAGAAAGATGTAAGTGTTAGAACCCATGACTATCTCATATGGAGTACTGAGAATATTGTCATTTGGACAGATAATAGAGCTAAGGAAATACAAGAATCTTATTACCCAAAGTCTTATTACAGTCATCCCACTATGGTTTTTTTAGGGTGTATGTATTTGTTTGCAAGTGTAGGTATACACATGTGACAGGTTTGGAGCCACAGATGATGTGAAGCTTCTGGGAAGCTGATTATGTCCTTGCGCTGAGCAAGGAACAAATGTCCACAAAATGTCCACACAACCTCTGTGTGTGTGTTGATTTGTAGCATTCAGAATCTGTACTGCATTGCATATGTATTTATCTGCGCACATCACAAAAGCATTCCCCAGGTTGTATGTGCTGAAAAAAGCATAAAGAAAAACTGTGCCTTTCTGAAAATTTTGTATAATTTTCAGAAAGACTGTGCCTACAGAGCTTAACCTCTAATTGTAAAAGGCAGATAAAAGCTGGGATGGAAAATGGAGGGACTGGCCAAGATCAGAGCAAATTAGCGACACTGTGAGGGTATGCTGTAGTTTAACCCCAGTTGGCAAGTAAGTGTCTTGCAGCCCCTCGCTCACTCCCCTGCAGTAGGGTGGGGGGAGGGTGGGGAGAACCAGAAGGTGAGAAGGCTCGAGGGTTGAGATAAAGGCAGTTTGATAGGGAAAGCAAGAGCCACGCGCTGCAAGCGAAGGAAAACAAGGAATTAATTCACCACTTCCCATGGCCAGGCAGGTGTTCAGCCACCTCCAGAACAGCAGAGCTCCACCATGTGTTATTTGGAAAGAGAAATGCCATCACTCCAAATGTCCCCACTCTTCCTTCTTCTTCTCCTACTTTTTATTGCTGAGTATGACATGATAAGGTATAGGTCATCTAGCACATCTCTTTGGACAGTTGTGGCCAGCTGTCCCAGCTGTGTCCCCTCCCAGCTTCTTGTGTACCCTCGGTCTCCTCCCTGGTGAGACAGTGTGAGAAAAGGCCTTGAGGCTGTATAAGCACTGCTCAGCAGTGACTAAAACATCCCAGTGTTATCAACAGTGTTTCCAGTATAAATCCCAAGCATAGCCCCACACTATCTACTGCAAAGAAAATTAACTCTACCCCAGCCAAAACCAGCACAGAGTAGAACTAAGATTATATGAATTCCAATCCAGTAGTCTGTCATTTAAGACCTGGAGTTGTACTGCCTAATAGCAGACACCAAAATAAACTTTGTCATATCGGATTTTCCTGCTAGTTTTCAGAGAGAAACAGGCACACTCAGAGGGAGATCTGACCATCCCCCAAAGCAGTAGATGCACCACTGCCTCAAGGCAGCCATCACTCTCGGTTGTGTAAAGTGGGAGCTACATCCCAAATCTGCCCTTGGGCATGCCAGTTATATACCTCAAGAGTAGTATGTCCTTAAAACCTGACTAGTCCTTACACAAAAGCACAGAAAAGCACATGAAGTTACAAACTTGAGAAGTATGAGTATGTTAATAACTATTCAAGTATTGTTTAGCATATTCTTCACTCATTCTTACTTATGTTTTCTCACAGCTAGTACAAACTGAAGGTGGATAAAAGCTTCTAGCTCTTTCCTTTTATTGGGGGGGTGATTCTGCTCAGAATACATGTGGATTTGGGTTGGGTGATTTCTTTTCAACTGGCCTGCTGCTTAGAAACTCCATTAATTCACAAATACATTTTATGCATCCTTACACACTGGTAATAAAGTGTTGTCTAATAAATTTTAATACAGTTGTGCCACCAGTCTAAAAGAGAAGAAACTAACCATAATACCAGGAAATCCTACCTCCATGTATTGATTTCAGTTCAGCAATACTTCACAACACAAAGGCCCACACACCCACAGACCCAGCAGATGCCAGGGTAATCAATTCTGGGCTGAAATAGGAGGGTGCCCTCAAGAACCAGTAAGTGGTTTTGTTCATTTACTCTTTTGTCCCTTCGAAAAATTAAGTCTCTCTCACCCTGGAAGATTTATTGAGCACTTGAAGGAAGAATGGATGTTTTATGCATGATAAGATGGTTTTCCAAAGAATGTGGTTCATTTATTCATGTCAACAGAAATCTAAGATAAAATTACAGTGTTAAATTATGCATAGTTTAAATATAAATTGTGTGCTACTAAATGTGTTCTAAAGTAAAGGGAACAAGTACTTTTTGCTTTGTGGGAATGGAAGCTGCACATCAATGTTTTTCCCAAAGTTCCAAACATGTTTTGTCTGACATGTCCACTGTATCTTTAGCTTTTTAAAATAAATGAAATATTTGTCAGTTGATTTCTTAGTTGTATTAAGGTACATAATGCAAGTACTACTAGCACACAATTAATTACATCTCTACCTAATTATTCTTTATCACTTTTCCCTTCAAGAATTTTATGTGCAGAGCTGTAATGGTACATATGCTAATACATAACAAAGGACATTCATTACCTACACCCTTTATAGCCACATTGCAAATGTCTACTACATTGCCTGTATGGTTTTAGGTACCTGTTGTAGCATTTGAACACCAAAGAGCAATTCAAACCTCTTGTTGCCTTGGGCTGTGGACCCTGTGTTCTTGTACAGACAATGGAGTGAAGTAGTTGCAATACCTACTCTCCTCTGACCAGTTGCTCTGTCACACAGAGGAGCCAGAGTCATGCCGTAAAATATTCCAGGTGCACCAGAGATGCTCTCACTATGGTCACTTGTTAGCAATTGGATAGGAACTATTAAGGTAGTGCATTTTCATGGAAATACTTATTTTAGTTTTGGGTTAAAGAGTTCATTTTTTCCACTTGGTTTAGGAAAGGTGCCAGGGGACAGATCCAAGCAAAAAATGAAAGGTATACTATAAATTGCTATTTTCCACTGTAAAGTGAAGAGCGGGTTCAAGACCACCTGATGAAACTGAACAGCCACAAGTCTGTGGGGCCTAATGAGATGCATCCTAGGGTCCTGAGTGAAGCGATTTATGTTGTTGCCAAGCCATATTTGGAAAATCCTGGCAGTCAGGTGAAGTGCTCAGTGACTGGAAAAAGAGAAACATAATTCCTATTTTTAAAAAAGGGAAAAGGACGACCCAGGGAAGGACATACTAGAGACCTTCCCCTTCCTGGGAAGACTGTGGAGCAGATACTCATGGAACAATGTTAAGCATGTACAATACAAGGAGATGATCCAAGACAGCCAATATGGCTTCACTGAGGGCAAATCATGCCTGACCAATCTGGTGGCCTTCCATGATGGAGTGACAGCAACAGCTGACAAACAAAGACTGACAGATGACAATTACCTGGACTTCCGTAAGCTGGTCCCACATGACATCCTTATGCCCAAATTGAAGACGTGGATTTGACGGATGGAATATTCAGTGGATAAGGAATTGGCTAGATGGATGCAGCCAGAGTTGTGGTAAGTGCTCTTATGTCCAGGTGGACACTGGTGATGAGTTGTGTCCCTCAGGGGCCCGTCTTGGTACCAGGGCTGTTTAATACCTTTAGCAATGACACTGTCAGTGGGATTGAGTGCACCCCAGCAAGTCTGCGGATCTGTGAAGCTGAGTGGTGCAGTTGGCACAACAGAAAGATCATATCCAGGTGGGCAAACTTGAGAAGTGAGCCCATAGGAACCTCAAGTTCAACAAATCCAGGTGCAAAGTGCTGCACCTGGGCCAGGGCAATGCCAGACGTGAGTGCAGGCTGGGAGAAGAACTTGTTGAGAACGACCGAGCTGAGAAGGACTTAGAGAGTTCACTTGCAGCCCAGAAGGCAGATGGTATCCTGGGCTGTATTAAAAGAGGGGTGGCCAGCAAATCGAGGTAGGTGATTGTCCCCCTCTACTCTGCCCTCTTGTACCCGAAGGGGAGCGCTGTGTCCAGGCATGGAGTCCTCAGCATAAGAAAGATGTGGACCTGTTAGAGAGAGTCCAGAAGAGGCCACAAAAATGGTCAGAGGACTGAAGCATCTCTCCTACAAAGGCTGAGAGAACTCAGGTTGTTCAGGCTGGAGAAGAGAAGGTTCTGGCAAGAGCTCACTGAGGCCTTCCAATACCTAAAGGGTAAAAAGAGCAATGTCTTATATGAGCATATTAGTGAGAGGACACGGGGGAAATGGTTATAAACTAAAAAATTAGATTCAGATGAGATCTTAGGAAGAAATTCTTTATTTTGAGGGCAGTGAGGCACTGGACAGGTTGTCCAGAGACACTGTTGATGCCCCACCCCTGGAAGTATTAAAGGCCAGCCTACATGGGGCTCTGAGCTATGTGGTCTAGTGGGTGTCATCTTGCCCTTGACAGGGGGTTTGGAATTAGATGATCTTTAGGGTCTCTTCCAACCCAAACCATTCTATGCAAAGGGAGTGAAACAGAGAGTTGAACAGAGAGTGAAACAGCTGCTACCAACATCTGGGTAAGTACACTGTATGTCTTACAGGGCAAAGGTTATTTTGGACTAGCTCTAGTATTGAAGGAATAAGGAAGCACTGAATGGCTGCAGACATCAGTATTAATGAGACCTTAACTAAGACTCACCCACTCTTTTGCAACAGAAACATTCTGGAATAAGTATTAAAAAGTAATACAGCACAGAGATACTCAAAGGGCTGCAGAAGTTGAGCCAGGATTTCTTGAGGACTCCTGAATCATTATTTGTACAAGATCATGCAAAGATTCTTGCAACCTTTTCATGGTCTCATGAAAAGTCTAATCATAGATACCATGAAAACTTTTCCCTTTCATGAAATATCAAAAATGTTCTATTTTGGACATTGACTCAGTGTTACCAGCTTTCCTTTCCTCTCCTCCTTTTTTCCCTGCCCTTTCCATTTAACAGAATCCAGTATTCCTTGTGTAAATGGACGTATTTTGATATTTTAATCAGAATTACTTGCATCTGGATTGCTATCAGTTTCTCAGACTCTCAGGAATTTGCAAAAATTAGCTCATACTGAAATGTGAGACCAACAAAACGAAATTCTAGAGGAATATGGACTAAACACTGGATAAATTATGTCAAGATGTCAAAAATTTCAGAAATCAGGGCACAGAGAACAATGAAAATTTTAAAGTGCACCTGCTTTGCAAGCAAAGTGCAATGGCTCCATGAGGTGAACACCGAGGTCAAAGTTTTCATCTACGGTAATAAAATCTGGAATTTCCTGACTTGGAAACTACCTTCAGCCAAACAATTATGTGGAGGAGGGTATGCTTCAAAACAGTTTGTATTGTGTGTGAATGGTTATAGTGTGAAAAACAAAGACACACACTGAGCAGTCAGTTTTGATATAAGCATATTATGTTTAGGTTTCATTACATCATATCATGAGTTTAAATCATGTTGTGTTTACACAAAGCTCCTCTTGATGTCCACAATTTAGCAGTAAAAGATACAGCTACTAAGGCACTCTTGTTATTATTATTTGAATGACTGTAATTGGAAATGCTCCTATCTCCCTGTTCTGTTTGGCATCTATAAAATCCTCCATGCATGGAGTAGTCCATTACTAAAAAAAACCAAAAAAAAAAAACAAACAAAAAAACCCAAAAAAAACCAACAAAAAAAAAACACCAAAAAAACTCTTAAGAGGTTCACTGCTTCATGTTCCCTTCTGTCAGTGATCGTTTTCCTTAAACTCAGTATATTAAATGCTTTCTCAGCTTACACTTGTGCCCTGAGGAAAGTTCCACTCAAAATAATTGTGTTTATAAACCTAGCGACAGATGTCGGGAATTTATCTCCTTACCATGGCAGGACACGCCTCCTCTATTCTCCAAATGGGGGACTAGCTGGGAAGAAGGAGGGACAGACATCGAGCTACAATGTTTTCTGACTATCTCCCTCAAGACTTTCGGAGATGCAGGAAAGGAAAGCACCTGCCGTTTAGAGCTCGGAGTTACGGTGCGCTGGGACAAGCGGGGCACGACTCCACACCGGAATGACCCGCCCGGAGAAGGCGCCGGCGCCGACCCGCCCGTTACCCGCCCCCGCTGCGCCCGCCTGGCCCGGCCCCGCACGCGCCCCAGACGGAAGGAGACGCCCCTTTCCGGGAACCGGGCCCGGCCGTGCCGCCCCGTTCCGCTCGCCTTGGCCGGCACTGCGCCTGCGCGCCTCGGCGCCTGACACCGC
>VYZP01000755.1:0-11597 GCA_013400635.1 Hypocryptadius cinnamomeus
TGCCGGGCGGGGCGGCGGTGACCGAGTGTCCGCGGCGGCGGCGGCGGCGCGGACAGGGAACGGCCGAGGGGCGAGGGCGCTGCCGCCCGAGGGGCCGAGAGCGCTGAAGCAGCAGCGAGGAGCCGCTGACGGAGGAGTCCCCGGATAGCGGCTCCCTTCTCATCGCGTGTCCCTCCCGGCCCCGAGGCAGCGGCGGGGGAGGTGACCCGGGAAGATGGTGACCGTGGTGACGAAGCTGGTGCACTACCTGCACCTGAGGTAAGGGCGGGCGAGCGCGGCCGCCGCGCTGCTCCTCCCGCCGGGCGCGATTCCCGGGAGGGAACCGCGGCGCGGTGCGGAGCGAGCGGCGGTGGCGGGGCTGTCACCGCGGCTGGGAGCGTGTCCTGCCCCGGCCGGGCGCTCCTCGCCGCTCTCCGCTCTGCTCCGTGTCCCGCTCTTCCCAGCCGCTCCCGAAGCGCGTCTTGCGGCACCGCAGGACAGCAAGGAGCGTTTGTGGGAAACGCCCGTTGTCGGTCTAAAGTCTGGAAATGTCCCTACCCTTTGTGTAGTGTAATTATACTAGCATGCATTAGACGAATTGCGTATTTAGTTTTTTTTTTTTTTAAATATGACTTCTGTCAGGGTGCATTACTAAGCCGTTTTCCCCAGTGTCATCTATTCTAATTAGAATTTAGCCGGCAAGTACAAATATTTTTGCACTGAGTGGAGGGAAAGCAAAGAAGTGCGCACTCCTGTTGGTGTTCCACTTGTGTTTTGTTGAATCACTGTTTCTCCCCTGAATTTGAACACTTGATGTACATCGAAAGAGTTGATCGAAAACTTAAATAACATGTATCAAGAATAGCAAACAGAAATTCAATTTCTGAACGTAATGATATTTTAGTGTAGCATTTTCACATAAGGCTGCTCTGAGAGTTGATTTCATTACCTAATTTTTTTTCAAGTTAGCCATAGGAATGAGCGGAAAAAAGGGCAATCAATTGTACTGTAACTTTTTATTGATATAAGACTTGATTCCTCGAATACCTGCAGTCTGTAGATATATCTTAAACAATTTTTGAAATAAAAACACTTTGACATGAATTGCATGAGGGAAGTATGTAATATCACCAGTTTTACCTTTTGTTTTTTTTTTCACTGATTTGACTACAATTGCTAAACTTTTTCTGTAAGTCTGACCAAAATCACAGCTCTAATTTTATAAATGTATGTGGTTTTATACTGTGTTACTTTGCTGGGCAAATAGAGAAGGAAGTCCAGAAGGAAAAACCAATTCCTTACTCCTGCCTTTCTTCTGTTGTTCTCCTCTAACAGTGGTTATTTGTTTAAAGGAATATTCCTGCTGATATTGAACCAGAGCTTCATGACTCTATTTGCTTTATAAACATCAGACTGAAAAAAATCTCAGCCTCAAAGACTTTATAATATAAAGGAAATTAGGAAACAGCAATTAGTGCAGACAGCTGAATGAATGCAGCAAAGCAAAAAAGTTATGTTCATTATCCAGTGGCAGCCTGATCACTGTCAAGTATTTTGTAGGTACCTTGAGAAAAGATGCAAAAAGGCTGACAAGTTCAATGAACTTTAAGGATGCTCTTCTCACACAGGATGAGCATCAAGGCATTGAGAAGGAGTGAAAAGCATGTCTGAAAATTTAATAAATGCCTGGTCAGTGCCCTGGCTGAAGGCAGAATTTGAGTAGTTTAGTAGTGGGTGAAAGAAGTCAGTAAAATAAGGGAAGATGTTAAGAAGTCAATCAATTTGCTTTTATATGAGAAGTAGAGCTGTTGGAGATACGGCTGAAAAGGGACACAGTAAATGCAACATTTGAAAGACTGAAGGTTATTAGTCCTAAATGAACATGAGTAAGGATAAATTTCCATTTGTCAGTGCTAAACAAGAGGATAGATACTTCACTGGGTATTTCTGGAGTGGTAAATAGTGGCAATACCTGTCAGGATATAAATGAGCAAAAGTTGTTCTCTAAAACCAGTACCCATCAGCGGGACAGGGAAGATTTGCACAATTGGTCATCTTTCGTGAGTCTGTAGTCTTAAAGTGTGGATTCATGTCACAAAGTCGTGATAGATAGGGGATGGATGTTTTAGTCAATACCAGTTAGACATAAACAGCTATTATCATTAGGTATTACCAGGTGTTTATTATTTGCCTCCTTTAGTAAGTGCCCAGCAATATAAAAATGAATCCAGAAAATAGTAATGTAGAAATGAGTGCGTACGTATGAAATTGTCTGACATAGTCTTGAAATACTATGATTTCTGGTTAAATAATTTTAGTAGGCTTCTGGATAGGCACACCATAATATTTATTTTACTACTTATGAGAATGGAAGTAGCTGAAAACCAATTAACAGCAAGGAACCCAAAAAATTTTCTGTCAGACTGAGTTAAGAATAGTTAGGTAGCCGGTGTGATGGGAAAAATGCTTCTCATCAGCATTATGCTTTTTTCCTCACCCTAGGCAGAACTGCTAAGTTATAACTCCTGTATTCTGTGTAAATTCTTAACCATTGAGTCCCAGTCCATGAATTTAATTTTAAGGTTCTGCCACAGTTAAGCGAATAAATACTATGCTAATATGTATTAAGAAAAATATATTTAAATATTAAAAATTGTACTTAATAAATTTCTAAGAATAGAGTTTATGACAATATTAGACTATGATAGTAAAATAGTACACTGGGCAGCCCAACAATTGCTATAATCAGATCCTTAGAGAATAGTAACTATGTCCTTAATTCAGGTTTTACTGAGAAGTAGATAATTAATTTAAATCACTTTAGGACTTGCACAGTTAGCAGAAATGTGGACATCACGGGAGCCTGTCTTTGAATTTGACACCTTGCAAAACTCAGGGTCCTGAAGTTACAGGAGTAATATTAAAACCTTGGGCACTATACAACTGTTCCAAAGAGTTGTACACACTTCAGTGTGTTTACTTCTGAAAATCAGAAGTAAACACACTGAAATGCAATGCTCATGATGGTAGAAGAAATCATGTAGCAGTACTTGGTCTTTTATACTTACCTCACTAATTAACCCTCATGGTTCTGTACCATGTATATCCCATTCTGCTGAGTCATAAACTTCTGATTAGTTTCAGTCAGACAAAAAGCAGGCTCACTGAATGGGAATGGATCAGCCAAGAAACTAATTGTAAAAATACTAAATTAGGTTCTCAGCAAGGCGAGATGCTTTCATATAAATATACTTAATGTAATTAGCTCTGTATAAATAAAGATTGTGCACCAAGTGAGAGCAAAGCAGTGCGCAAAATAAAAAGAAATGAGCAGTGATTCTTGAGAACAACAAACAAAGGAGATGGCAGCAGATAGAGCAGTTTGCAATGACAACACCAGGCAACACAAGCAAGCTGAAGACAAAGATGTAGACTTATGAATGTAAGGCGTTCATGAGGAGAGTGAACATTCGGTGCTACCAAGGAGATTTCCATAGTAAATTGTATTGCAGAAATTCAAACTGAACCATGGCTGGTATAGTTTATTTTAGGAAGTGCAAGTTCTTTAGCTACACGTGTGGAAAAGCGCTGTCCCAGGCTTGAAATGCTATTTTGGAAGTTCAGGTTTTTTTATCAATTAATTATTAGTTTTCACAAGCTCTGAAAGTGGTCACATGAAATACCGTAAGATGGTTAGTTGAAGCAGCAACTAATAAGACTATACTGGAACTGTCATGAGATCCCTGTTTTTTTATATGAAATTTTTATATCTTTAAAAAGTTGTTAGCAAATAAAAACACTTCTGCTGACACTGTCAGTTACATGTGATTCCAGCACCTTTACACTCACCAAAATATCTCACTTAGGTTGTGCAGCTTTGAAATGTACATGAACTTAACAATCTCCTTCTTAAAAATGCTTTGGGTCTGCATGGTTTAAGATGTGGCTGAATCCTGCCTGAGCAATGCTCCTAAGTGACCTGGCACATTTTTCCTAACCGAGTTTTGGTTCAACAAGTTTGGACAAGACACTGTACTGATGCCACTCCAACACCTCAGCATGTGGTGGTGCACGATTATCTTGAGGAAGGAGCATCTTCCCTTATCCTCTCTCCTGAGAGGATGAAGAAGCAGAGGAAGGAACACAGCTACCTCGTGCTTAGAGGTCCAGCAGAGGTTGAAGCTGCTGGTACAAAAACACACAGTCTGGACCTCGTGGTTCAGCATCCCTGGCTACCATACTAGGGTAAAGAGTTTCCCTGTGAAATTTTTTCAGAAGTTTCATGTTTCTCTCAGAGCATCCCAGGGAACTATGACGATTTCTGGGCTTGGTACTAGTGTGGCCATCTCTGCTGGTCAAGTAAAGGACGCTGGGTTCTGCTGAGTGCTGCAGGGGAGGTTATAGAGCACAGGTATTATTTTATGGCTCCTTATGCTCTTGCAGTAGCATACAAATAGTCTGCACGGACCATTGGCTGGTCTTTTATTCTTACCAGACCCTGCTCTCCCCTCAAGCCAAAGGAATACTTGTGAATGATTTTGTTCGATTTGTAAAATTTTACATTAAAAAAAATTTAATTTTGGGACACACAGACCTGATGTTGTTGACTTCTGAAGTTCTTGAATTCATTTTCTTTTAGAAGCTTAATGTGTCCTTAACATAAGGGTTTTTTTAATATATATATATATCTAATGTAGCCACTCTCTATTGTTCCTTATACCCTGGTGCAGGAGCACAAGGCATAAGGATTGAAAAGAACTTTCTATCTCTCAGAGTGCTACCTTGCAGCTCATAAGAAAGCCACTGCCTTTAATCCACTTCAGAAACATACTGAGCTTTATTAAAGATTAGGCTGTTTGTCCTTCTTGATGAGTGTGCTGGAACCATGCTCCTCTTGAAATTAAGAAATTAATTTCTAATTTTATACCTACAGTTGCCAGTGGAAAGTTTCTACATATTTCTTTTGTATTGACATTGTCCATGAAAGGAAATTGATTTTCCTACCCAAGATATGTATGTTCATGAGTGCTCACAAACAGGAATTTTATTGTTCCTTCTTAGCTGCTCATGAGTAGACTCTGCTCTTTTCCATGTGATTGTCCACATTTGACCACATCTTTCTCGATTATGAGTGATTGGAAGTGACACTATAATTTTACTTAATGTATGACCAATGCCTGTGATATTAAAAGTCTGCTCTCTAGCCTGATACAGCTAGATGTACACAAAACTGCCTATACCTTTTTATTGCTGTACAACACAGTGTTTGATGGCTGCCTTATGACCAGTTAGTATCTGTCATTTCAAACTGATGAGCCCCCTGGCTTATAGCATAAAATATAGTTATTAAATCTATTAAATTCATGCTCTAGTGCATGATTTTTTTATTTTTTCAGTCCTTTCATTAATCCATTTTTCCTGTTTAATATCCTGGACTTTATCTACATTGATGTCCCTAATTTTATAATATCAGTATATTTCACATTCTTCTTTCTGTGCCAAAGTTATGAATGAAAATATCAAATAATAAGATCATTAGTTGGAGGGAACCCAGAAAAATATTAATAGGAAGACTCCCCCAATTAATTGGTTTGTTTTTCAATGTAATATATTGCTGTCTTTTAAGATAAGCCTTTCCCTCATTTTCAAACTTGCACTGTTCCCACTGTCCTGTTTGTTTAGCTCTGCATGTAGTTATAGTCCTTATGTGTTCCAGTATCAAATGCAATACTGAAGGATTCATCTCCTGCAGCCCCTGCTCCTTAATACATGTTGTTTTATTATTAAAATCTGTATTTACCTTGGTAAAGGTAAATAATGCCTTGTATTTTATCCCAATTTTCCGTTTACCGTTGTGTCTCAAAATATGCTTTCCTCTGGAGCTCTTAAAAAAAACTTGCACACTGTCAAGCTCAGAGTAGCAGGTGTAAAGTTGCCAGTTTTTCGGTTTTTCTCTTTCTGAATTATATTTGCTATGTTATGTTGACATTCCCTGGTAATATGGCATCACTTGAGATGGCAGATTATTGTCATCACTTACTATTGAATTCTTAGGGAAATTATTTCAATATTTAGGACAGATGATTATCTGTTCTACTTGCCTTAATTTTACCAAACCTTAAAAACTTTGCTTCTCACTTGAATACAATGTAGTGTTATCCACAGATTTTCAGGACTAGTCTGGCTTCTGCTGTCACTATCCTGACAGAGCACTGAGTTGGGAAGTTTTGGGATGGCCATGCCAACATTGTCCTTGATCTCAACTTAATTCTTAATGTGCAGCAACTTCATTGCCATTTAATTTCTCTTTTTCTCTGTACTGTCAAAGAATACTATACAAAATTTAATTTATATTGTTAGGTGTCAAGACCTGTCAGCTGTCAGGAGCCTACTTGACTTTTGGCAATTTTTACTTTATCCATACATTTTTGACTTTTAAGAAAGAGTTTTCTTGCCATCCCCTGCTGTTCCTCCCTCCCCCCTCCTTTCTGGTAGACTTTTTGCTCATACCTTATGCAGTGTTCAGATAAATCCATTTATTTTCCCAACTGAAGATGCTGCACACTTGTCAGCGATCTTTATGGAGCTCCCAACTCTTTTCCTTCAGAAGATACTGAATATCTGAGAAACCTGTGGTGAGGCTGTGGAACAGACAACCCAAGGTCTTTAGGCTTGGGAATCATCTGTGTGTAAGCCTGAATTCTTATTTTTATTTAAAACTGACATGCAAAGGAAAAAGCATGCACTCAGCAAAATGCTGTTAGCAACGACATGCTATTTAAAGTTGTCAATTCAGCTCATTTTGACTAAAAAAGATTACTAAATGATTGTATTTCCAGCTCTGCAAAGAAGTCACCCTCTTCCATCAGCACTTTTGGCTCGAGAAAAGGAGCTTTGAAACAGCTTAAACCACTTCCTGACCAATCTATGATAACTGACAAAAGAATTCTCAGAGTGAATGAAAAATTTCAACCTAGCAGTTTTCCCTCAATTGAACTTAATTAGATCTTTGACTAAAGGCCATCACTGATGTTTTGTTATCATTTAATTTCTCACCATTCTGCTCCATGGGATACCTCCTGGAAACCACACAAAGTCAGGAGGATTATCAGAGCCCAAGGAACATGCCCTGGGACACTCACCATTTCAGCTTCTCACTGATGAGAAGGCTTGCCAGATGCAGTAGAAAGGGGGACACTTCTACGGTTTGGAGGTGAAAGGGGACCTTTGCCACCAAGGGGAAGGATGGTTGGCAGACATTTTCCAGACAGCATCTCCTCTTTCTGGTACCACCTGGCAAACCAGGCATGGCCTTGTCTGGGTAGCCCACATGGTGGCTTTTCCAGCACTGGAAAGGAGATGGCTGCAGTAATTGTGGGCTTGTTTTCCTCATTCTCTTAGGGAGTGCAACAGTATGTGTGGAATACACATAGATCTTCATTCCCTCACAGTTCCTGCTCAGACACTTATTTCCATCAATCCTTCCTGACATCAGCTCAGCAAAACTGACTGCAGTAAGAATTGAAAAGCCTAATACTACCTTCTTTTTTTTCCTTGCAAGAGTGATCAATAGAATCAATGAATACTTGATTTCTATAATGTAGTAATTTTTTATCAGCCTCATTCCTTCATTATACTTTCAAAGATTCCATCATAATTTCTGGATTAAAAAAAGGAAGCCATCTGATGTATGGCCATCAGAGTCCATCAGCTTGGAGGGAAGAGTTGCATCATTTCAATAATTTTTCTTTCTCTGCCATAAAGATCAAAATAAGAAACAGTGCTGTATAAAGTAAGATTTGAGATGTCAGAGATTTAAAGCAAGAGCAGTGAAAATTAATAGAAATTCAACTCAAGAAAATAATATAGACAAGCACATTTTACTTACTAGAAGCCACCAACCCAGAAGGAGCTCTTAGGCACTATGTGTCCCACTGAGCTGCAGAAATTTGAATTTGAATCTGATGGAGGAATTAGAAATCTAGACAGTTTGTGGACTTAGTGATACGTAAGTCAAGCAATGTCATGGCAAGAACTTGGTGACTTTGAGAAAAAACAGTGTATAGTTGCATTTGTAAAAATTATTCTTCCTAGGGAGCATAGTAACAAATAGTGACAGCAAAGAAATGCATGACAATGCCATTAAAAATGTCCACCTAGATTGAAAAGCAGAATACAAGAAAAAACAAAAAAAGCGTCAAGAATGCCATTTGGAGGCAAACTCAACACAAAAACATCCAGCAGAAAGGAAGTAGTCATAGGTATTCAATAAATTTAATGTTTTCAAGAACAGAAATGCTAATGCTTCATGTCTGCTGAAAAATAAGCTTAAAGTCAAGACAAATATCATTTATGGAGCTAAAAATTCTGTTTATTTCTTCCTTGTATCAAATCTGGACAAAGGTATTTTTTCTTATTGTATTTGATTCTGCTCTCAAAGTTGGAATGTCTGTAGGTAGTGAAGTGGTCAGTCTCCTCATACTCATGGCAAGGGTATGCATTGACATTGTGGACTTTATCATAATTTCTGAGACAAAATCAAATGGCATAGGGATTTACACAAAGTAATGAGAGCCAGACCTACATTCCCTTGTTTACAGGTATCTTTACCTTCATTTCCTTTCTGCAGAATTGACATTTCCTCCAGAAAAAATGAGAGAATCCTTGCCCCTCTCTACAGGTGCAAGCCAAGCCCTATAGTCCAATCTATAATGCTATCCAGTTTTTAAAGTTTTCTCCAAACCCCAGGTTTGGGGACACTACAGCAAAGGGTGCAAGAGGAGAACTGATCTATCATGTATGTTTCCTGTAGGAAATTTTAATTCTGTGAAAAGAATTTTGGTCCTCTCTGTTCTTCCCAGCAGAGAAACATATGGCCCTGCATTTGGTGGCCAGTGCTAGCAACAGATTAACATCTCCCATAAATGCTACATTTTGCTATTATGACAGTAAATGCTATTAGACCTGGGCATAATGAGACAAGAGATTTCATAGCCACAGAAAATCACATATTGTCTACAAATTAGGGACATAGTATTGATTTATAATTACATATATAAGATAGAATGGTTTATATCTCCAATAATCTTTAAAGGCTGCCATCTGCCTCTAGACAAACTTAAGAAGGAAACCTAATTTGGATAAAAACCTGCTTGGATAGTTAATTCAGTTAAGGGATCAATTTCTAATAAAATTGAAGGATTGGGCTGTGTGATAATCCTTTGAACTACCTGCAGCAGCAAATTTGTCCTTGGCTTTTCTTTCCCACAGTGCCATACTGGCTCTCAGCTTTCTGGTAAGTGAGGTAAAGGTGATTTACCCAGTAAGGTATATAAAAACTGACTGAAACAAAATTGAAAGAATTTTAAAATTACTGCTGTTGTAATATTAATAAGAGCAGTAAAACTCATCAAAATATAGATGATAATAATAAAATAACATTAAAATATGTAGTAGTGATATGAAGTAAGTAGATGTTTTTAAGATTTATTTGAAAGTAAGAATTATGAATGCATGCTCGTGTACATGTACTCACTGGAAATGGGATCAACAAAGGCTTTCAGTGTTATGGGACAGACAGACATGAAATGAGGACAGAACAGAGGTGTTTAGGTAAATATCACTTTGAAGTGTCTTAGTCTTTCAGAACTGTGTTTCTGCTCCTAAACAAAAGCAGTTTCCATGCAATGAACTCCCTGGTATTTACTGACTCCCCCTGCACTCTGTGCCCTTAGCAATTTTCCTTGAACTCTTTTACATAGCAGAGTATAAGGTCCAGATCAGTTTGATAAATAGGAAATCATAATGAGCTGTTTATAATAGATTTAAGTGCAATAAATGACGTTATATTTTCTTTCAATATATCTTTAGAGCTAACATAGAGACACCATTTTAATGTTCTGGGCTTCATGGTGTTGTCAATTTAATGGTTTACATCAGATTTCTAAATCCTTCATGACATTTCTATTAAAGGAAATATTACTTCATCTACTATGCTGCTAACAGCAGCATTTAGTTTCCCTAGGTAAGTGAGAAGTTCAGACCAGTGTCAGAGCTTAGCTACATTAGCCATTTGTGGTGAAAGAAAAGCCTCTATTAATGCTTATGCACTAGAATTAAGATGACTAGAATGCTGTAATCCTTCCTGTTCAACTATTGGCATCATGCTGCCATCTGACAACAGTTGTTTCCTTCTTAATCTGATGGAAAAAAAATGGTGGTAGATTGTTACTTGCACCATTACAAGCTCAGTCGTTCCATTTTATGTTTTTGTAAATGTGAACAGTGTTTCATAATAAAACCCTGTTTAACCCTCTTTAATGTAGCCATGTGTTACATATAGTATAGTCTTGTTTGTTTTTGTCCTCTGCTTCAGTAAGTACCCAGAGAGCTGACAGACATTGTTCTGCACCAGCATTTTACTTTTAGTTCCATAGTTAGGAACAGCAGGATGCAAAACTTGTCATGAGGAAAAAAACCAGGCATTTGGGGCACATAAGAAAAATGAGTAAGCATTGCATGTCATGATACTTTGTAATCACCACTCTTGCCAGAAGGCCAGGCATGGAGTTCATAGAGGCTTTTGAAGCTACTGGAGCTGGAGGGTCCTGCCTTGGAGCTGGATATCAGGCTGACATCTCTGCATTTCCTGGCAGCTGCTACTTTCAAGACACAAAAATACATTTGCCTCACCTATTCCCTGAGCTTCAAATTATTGGGGTACTTAGGCGAATCTTGGAGTTCCAAAACTTGTCCGTGAGAATCAAGTTTGAACACTGCTGGATCACAGTCCCATCACAGGTGCTGGTGTGACTGACAGCCACTGATATGCCCACATATATTGACTACATTTGGTATTAGAGAAAAAAGCTTGCTAAATGACAAAGTATTCCTTGAAAGTAGAAGACCGAGCATTTGTATTTTTTTAAATACAAAAATCTCCTTTTGAGCTGGTGATACACACAATAGTGACCACTGTTGGTTGTGAAGCTGGAGAATTTAACTGAAGATCCTGTCCTTTATGTGTGTTTTCTGAGTTTAGCTTAGGAACACAATGGAATTCAGGATAAAGGGGAGGAAAAAAAGGGTCACACTAAAAATCAGGCAAAATTAGGCAAATAATTCTCCACCTTTCAAAATTATGAACTTTATTTTAATTTCAGGTGAAATCCTTTGAATAGAAACACAGATGTCAATATTTACAAGAACAACGGAAACTACAGAAGGCAGCTGGTTTGCACCCACCATTACCCAGCACTGTGTGTATGTGTGCTGTAGATCACCCCAAGGATACAAATTTCTCTGATACACAGGAAAGAGGGAAAGGATTATGTGAGTGTCCGATTAGGTACTATTTTTCTCTGATTCAGACAATTATTGTAAACAATGCTAATTATTGGTGGCAGAAATACTCAGAGTCATCCCAGAACTTCCAGCAGCAGAAATCCCAGCTTCTGGGGAAAATGGACTTGTGTCCAAAGACTCTTAAAATGCACCTTCTCTAGCCCAGTAGCTGTTGAGAGACGTGAAAGCAAAGCTGCTGTCTGTTTTGCAAAACGTAGGATAGAAAGGAAAAATGGTCCTACTCTTCTGTCTACTCTTCCTATCAGATATGCACT
>VYZP01000759.1:0-19670 GCA_013400635.1 Hypocryptadius cinnamomeus
ATTAAATGTAGGTGAAACGCATTTTACCTTTACTACTTGGAACTCCACTTATGATTGAGCTTAGACTTACCCCACGAACCTTCCCAGGCCATGGTAAGAAAACCCACACTAAATCTCCACCCATAAGTGAGAAAAAAAAATTTAAGGATGCCAGAAACTATTAAAAACTATACCGGTCCCTATGGCATAGTGATTCATGATACTGCATTGTTTATAGCATATAAAATAAAGAAAAATCTGTATTCCCCAAAATAAATACTGCAGAAGTGCAATATTAGAGAAGATTATAATAGTTCAATAGTTAATAATAAACAGGACAAAAAACACGTCTGTATGCTGGCAGAATACCACCTCATGAACCATGCACCTACTGTGAACAAATATTTGTTGGACAGCTGCACTGGGTTTTTTTGATGTGTCATACTGCATTCATAGGATTGACATCTGAGAGGAGAGGACGAGCAATGAAAGAATAAATGTTTTAGCCATTTCTAAACCTTTGGCTAGATCTTCTCCAAGGCCTTCCAGTAGTACTCCAGTGCAGTACTCTGTCCACTAGTGCTCCTAGATACAGAAAGTACCAGTCCCATCCACAAAGGCATCCAAAAAATAAGAGAATGATCTTAAAGCAGAATAATTATGCATCCCAATGAACTGGCAATTTAAACTCATTAAGTAGGAATTGACAAATGCACAGTAATCTCAACATGTGGCAGAAAATTTTGTAACTAGTATCAGCCTCATTAACTGTCTTCCTCGATAATCTAATGGTCTTGTGATCAGCATAGGAGAGGCACAAGCATTGTCAGATGAATGACCTGAGGCAACTTTCTGACTGTTGGCCAAAATCTCCCCCTCCTCTTTCCCTCTCCGTAGCATTCAAAGTATTCTAGCTCTCTGCAATGAGGGTATGTGATCTCAAAGAGACCTGAGAGAAACAAAACAGCTATCTCAGAAGATGGACACATCAGATCTCCCAAATACTTCTTTTGCCCCCTCCATTCTATGTTACTATTAGTAACAAAATGCTACAGAAGACACATGAATTTTTAATTAAGCAAAATAAAATTTAAATACAATGTATGTTTAAATATTTAATGAAAAGAATAAAACATAAAAGCAACTTTTAACACAATGATGCTGCAAATATTATCTCAACATGGTCTGAAAAGGTAGGAAATGTTATAACAAAATCAGCAGCAAAAGAAATCTTTTACTTAACATGAAGTGTGAAACAGAAATTATGGTTATAACAATGGCAATTGGGGGAGAGAAGGCTACTACAGATAAGGCCTGAGAAGACTGTACACACCCAACACTAGGAAAGGATCTTTCCCTTAGGATTCTTTCTGGCCCTTCCTCACAGTGCTTCTCTCCAAATACAGCATTAGCTGCCTATAAAGCCACTGAACAGGCTGGGTATTGCAGGGAAAGAGAGAGGACAGCTCAAAGCTCAACCAGAGTACATTCTGAGTAGGAATTATTTTATCTTCAAGATGGAGAAAGGAAATAGTTACTCCAGTGGCTGAGAAAATCATGACTGCTGCAGGAGGAGCTCCAGTTAAGACAAAGGCTATAAAGTCCCTACCGGTGTTGTGGACTCTGCCTTCCTGGATGTGCTTATGTGGAAGAAACCAGTTCTGGCAACCAGTGGAAAGATACTTTGAGCAGCATGATCCGAATTTCTTTACCAGATATTCTGCTAAACCCTCACTGAAAGTATGGAGAGGAGGAAAGCCAAGTTCGTTCTGTGTTATAGTTCCTCCTAAAGGACGTGGGGAAGTGGAAACATTCTTTCCACAGACACTAGTGAACAAAAAAGAGGCACAGCCACTAGAAGACTGCACAAAGGTTGACTCCATCTGGAAGAATGTCCTCGTGTATGCCCACGATCAGATGAAAAACTCAAGGAATGAAGAACAAAGGACACCTAGGAGGGATTGCAGACAGGCAATAAACAACAGCTTGCAACACAGCTGCAAAGATCAATACAACTCTGTGTTGAATGCACATATGCATCTGGAGATAGTGCAGACTGGACATTTTAACAGTCAATACAGTTCCCATATGATCCTACTTGGAATACTACAGTCAGCTGAGCATCAGATTACCAGAACCATATGATGAAAACCAGTGCAGTTTCTGAGCCAAGCAATGCTTTGTAATAGATTACTATTTAATTTTCTGTATAAACATATTTATAGCACATCTAAGAGGTCTCAGAGAAAGGACTGTAAACAGCAGCCTGGTAGTATTTGCAATGTAAACACCAAGAATGAAGAAAGCAAATTACAACTCTAGGTAGAGAAAAGTAATGCGTCTATAGAGAAAAAAAAAACTATTGAACAAAAAGTATCAGGCTTTGGGAAAATGTCTTAAAATTATGAGGGACTTTTCATTGCATGAAAACTAGCAGAACAGAAGACCAGATGACTTAGTAAGTCATTTTGAAAATAAGCTTTTCAGATTCTACCCTGTACTAGTTTTCTAACTATTGATTGGAATGACGTGAAACCTAAAGGAATTAAAGACACTCAGAAACACATTCAAGAGTGTAATGAGGAACATATCTGCAATTTTCTGTGTGGACTCCTTTGAGGGTCTGCTTGCCAGAAGAGTGCAGAGACACTGAATCCATGGTAAGACATGTGGGGCTAACTCAAGGGCTCCAAAACAAAGCCTCATTAAAAAGTTATTCTGCAGTTTCTTCAGGCAATAACAGCACTTCCCAGCTTTAGAATTTAATTTTTTTTAAGTTTTGAATTAAAATTTTTCATTGTTTTGCATCTTGTGGGTAAGAATTTCTCCAAGGTCTGTTTTTTTTTCCTATCTTAGGAGGATACAGCCTTAAGGAACACAGCGAGCCCCACAGAGATGTCAAAAGCAGGCGGTAGAAATCAGTCATGCAGTCCTTGCCTTCAGCACATCAGCTGACTGACTGTACCTGAAGAACTGATTTATCCAGCACAGAGATTTATAGATTCCATGTCAAAATTTAACTGTTGGCACAGCAAAATATGTTCCATTATTCACCTCATCCTCTGCAAAGACATGTTCCTGCAAAGGCAAAGGGATGCAACATGCATCGTCCATCTTCAAGGCTCCACTGTTTGCAGCAACTGATGCTTGCCTGCAGACTTCTCTAATCACTGAGCAGAGAAAAGAATTCTCCTAATTGCTGAGAGCTTTTGGTTTCCCAAAATAGTTGACCTTCTTCCTTTTTGAAGAAAAAACTTTCCTCTGCCTTTCTGCCTGCCTCCCCACCCCCTTCCTGCTGGCAGACATGAGAAGAGAACTGTGTTTGTTTTCACAGTAAATGGGAGGCCAGAGCAGTGACAAGGCTGATCTCACAGTTTCCAGCTGTAATATTTGATTTCTTTACAACTGCACATATGCAGAACTCAGAAACTAAACTGGCCCAGTAAGAGCAAAATGCATAAAAGTCTCTGCTCAANATTTTCAAATAACACCTTGCATTCACCAAAAAAAAAAAAAAAAAAAAAAAAGGCAACCAAAAAAACCCTGAAAGGTTTGAGTGAGTGGTGGCAGCATGGCTCTTGACATGAAAGCAAATACTCCAGCTAAAACACAAGAATTATTTGGGCCAAAACTGCTGAACTGCAGCTGAGCCTCTGCTTCCACAAACTGGGATATGTCAGCTTTTCAAGTGTTGAAGATCCCAGATTTTACAGTTAAACAAGACAAAATTTGTCATTTTTAGATCACCCAAAACTGCCCTGGTAGGGCTCAGGGAAATAATTTCAAGTTCCACTTAGAAAGAGGAAAAAACCAACTACTATTATAAACTTTCCTTATCTCCCACTAACAGAGACAACCATGTATCAGTCATCATGACAATGCTGGTCTCCTGCTTTTAAGTTTGTGTAATTTCAATGTACAGAATTCTTGTCCTTAACATTACTGATGTTAAGGATTTACATTGGTCACTTCAGACATTAGAAGGGTTTTTCTACTTAATTTTCATTTTTATTGGACAACAAGAACAATGACAGAAAAACGTCTGAACAGAAGCTCAAACTAGATAAGCAGGGTTTTCAAAATAAACAGCTGATTTTTTTAAGTAATGTTTTTATGAACCCTAAAACAGGTCTGATCTTCTGCTGGAAAAACTCAACATTTCTCCAAATGTGCAAGAGCTGAAGTCTGAGGAGGAAAGGAATTAAATAAATGAAATATAATCACTTGAGTGCTTTTGACAGGATTGTTCAGAATGTTTAGATAATGAGCATCCAGAAGTGAAAATCTGACACTGTACTCCTAGCCCTGGCATTAACTTCATCATCTTTCCAGTTTTTATTAATGCTAAGTTCAAGGCAGAATGATTAATACATTTATTTTTATTTTATTTTAATGAAAACACTTCTCTCATGCACAGACTTTCAAATTGAGATTCACCAAGCAATACACTCTTCTGGAAGACTGCAAAATCCTTTCTTCTGCTCTCAGGCCAGCCGCTGGCAGCCCAACTATCCTGTGGCCCCAGGAAGTTAAGGCCAAGCCTGCAGACTCACCAGCAGAGACATGGAAGCCCTGAGACTTCCTGGCTGCAAGTGAGGCTCCCAGGTTCTTAACTACAGCAGCTCCCAAGCAGACTGGCACGAGGCAGGCTGTGTTGCAGACCATTAGAAGGGTTTCCTTAAAAAGAGGCCCATTTCCTCAGCAAGATTTTCTCACCTTTATCAGGTCAAAGCTGACACTTTGTCCTAAATTTTGTTTCATTCTCTTCAGCTTTATAGCAGAAGGTGCTTTGTTGGGAAAGGCTGTGGACAGCTCTAGCTGTCTCTCTGTTCTTAACTTTGAAAGAACTTTTGGTTTTGTTGCAAGATCAGTGACATGGAAAAGACTTCTTGCACACAGCACTGTAATTCATGTGGTGAGCCCTGCTGTTACTCTGCAAGTTACCAGGCAAACCTGAATTTTGTTCTTATTTTCTAGAGACAGCCTAGACAGAGTTGGTGTATGATCCACAACCTGGAATGAGAAGTTCAAATCGCAGGTATTAAGAGCCAGAACATTTCTGCAGACCTGCGTTTTTCCAGCCTTGCCACTACTTTCTCTGGAACATTTTTTCCACCAAGCACTTCAAGTCCATGGGAGCTATTCTCATCCTTCCTTGGTATAGATGCTTGCAAATGAAATTATAGAAAACATTCACATTGCTTTCAAATCACATAAACCTTATTTCAATTTGAATTTTGGAAAAAACTTGGGAAGTACTAATTACTCCAGCTGGTTCATTCCAGGACAAGCAAAGAGAAGAGAAAAACAAGGTTCTTCAGCTCTTGCTGCAAAAGAGCAAAGCAGACCCAAAGCAGAAGCATAGAGAAGCAGAGGTATGAGATAAACTCCTTGGATGTGCCTTTACCAGACATTACAGTGCACTTCTCACTCTCTCTGTCTCTCAACCAGCCCCATTCTGACACCATAAAGTAGAGCAACTTGAGGTGACCCTGGATTAGGCCAACTGCAAGCAGTTTTCCCATAACTGCACAACAGCTGGGAACTGGTCTTACACAGCCACATAAACTTTGCCCCCCTCAAGGCAAACTCTAGGAGGCCACTGCCAGAGGTGCCCATTCCTCCACTCCCTACCAGGAGCAATTGCTTTGGGTCAACACAGCTCTCAATTAACTCCTTGAATATCTAGAGAAGCAACATGGAGACAATCTAGGATGAACCCTGTGCCTCAAATACTGACCAAACACATTATTAATTTTCATTAATGTGTGCTTGCTCTGTAAAAATGTTTCTCCTGCATAATATGTGGATCAAGTTACTTCCACACTAAGCTTCTACTTACAGATTTTCTAGTGTGATTCAGTAAATTATTTACTCAGTCCCAAAACACTGCTATCTCTCTAAGTATGCATTTGGCTATCTTTTTGGATGTTTTTCAGTTTGTAATCTTCAAATAAAATTACTGAACTGCAGAGTTCATTATTGTAGAGTTATTTTGCAGCATATTATTCCATACATGGGATTTCAAGGAGATGATAAAAAGGAAAATAATCAGTTTATTTTGCTCGCACTCCATCCATCCCATTTTGCTCATCTCTAAAAGTACTAAGATTTTCTAGAGTAAGAGGTTTCATAGCTAACCTTTTCCTTATCCCTCTTTGGCCCCAGTCCCCTATGAAAACACCATCTCCCACACTGACAGAAAGAGCCCTTATGAATACAAATGCCTGTGGACAACTTTTTATTTGGCAGCTGTATAGCATTATGGACTTATTATCCACGAAAGAGTTTTACTTTCCTCAAACTGGAATTAAAATGCATTAGAAAACCAAGAAAAATGTTGTTATTGCACATCATGCTGGGTCAGGGAGCTTTAGAAAATCCCCAGAAGTAAAGGAGAAAACCATTTGCTTTTTTCCTGTACCATCAGTATCATCTGACCAACTGCTAATTGTACTGCTGAGGTTTTAAAGACCTCTATTCAGGTAAGTGCTGGCCAAAAAAAAAACCCTCTCATTCATCAAAGCACAAGTACTTTCAAGAGTAGCCTAGTAACACAGAAAAGACTTGAAAATCCTCAAAGTCCAGCCACCTATGGAGTGATCATGTGAAAAAATGTCAAAGAATCACTTTTGTAAACGCTTAAGACAACTGCTACTGAGTGGTAAATACAAAATACTGTTTAATTGCAATTTTCAAAAATTCTTCCTGCTTTCAGTCATTATATGTCTGTCCCTGTGATAGAAATGGGAATTCTTTCAGTTTTCAAGCCTGTGCTCTCCTTTCATTGCAATGAGGACCTAATTCAGAGCTTTAAACTGTGTTCTGCAATGCATAATTAATCTGGCTTCATAGAGACCTGGACAAAAGACCCCATTCAATCTTCAGCTCCTTCCCCCTGAGATATTGTTATTTCTAAAAACTCCTGCCAGCTGGGCTGGAGGGAAATCTCAGCACTGTGGGAGAATGAACAAACTACAGGCCTCCAAGGGATTTGAAGTAACTATCTGACTAAATTGGATTAGAAAGTAAGGAAGGGGAGGGGAAGGAGGGCTTATTCTGAAGTCTACAAAAGCTCATAAAAAATTCTTAGAAGATTTTCATATGGTGAAGGGGAGAGAAATATGCAAGTTTTTATAACAAAACTGAGAAAGAATTTTAAAACATGTGTGAGCCAATACACTTGGGGATATTTGAAGGGATTACTGCTGGTATTATTTCAGGAAAACTGTTGTGTCTGCCCTGGAGCTTTGAAATGGCATTTCTATGCAAAATCTGGGCTTCCCTGCAATCCAAAATAGTCATACTTTCCTTCCAGGTATTTGATACACATCCTGTTTGAACCTAAAATGTAACCTAACCATAAGTTGTTTTAAGTTTCCTCCAAAGCACATCACAATTAAAAGCCTCTGCCTATAAGGATTTCAAAGGGCTATGGAAAAACAACTTCAGTCTTGTTTAGAGAGCCAGCACCCTGCTTTCGTTCCTCATCCTCCAAAGTGTGTCAGTGACTTTGCCCAGATCACCTGGCCACCTCTCACACTTTTCACAATATTTTTAGCAGGCCCATACTCAGGAATATTGCCCCATTTCCCTTTTGGAAGACAAGGTGGAAAAAGCTCACAGCCCTGCTTGGAGAGTGGGTGCCTGGAGGAAAAGATGCTTTGAGCTCTCTGTCTCCTCTGGCTGGCTCTGCTGTCCCCCCGACAGCGACCGGCTGCTTGCAGGCTCTCTGCTCCTGCAGCACTAATGCTGTGAAGTTATGTGGGTTTAGCCAGGACAAAACTTGGCTCACCACCTGCAGAAATATTTTCAGAAGTCAGATATTTTAGCCATCCTAACCAACATTCCCCATATTAAAATGGGCAGCCCTTACTTACAACAGCAGCAGTGACTTCTCCACGGTCAAAATGAAGAAAAATATTCCCTAAAAGCTGATCTACTTAGAACTCACATGTTGTTATAGAGTAAAAACTGTGGTACTTTTCAGAGGTCCGGCAGGCACTGAAGAGATTAGCATGCACTATGAAAAATGCACCCTGCTGGATGATGCATCTGTGTAAAGATAGGTGCACAAAAATTACAACACATCAGAGCAATCCTAATCAGTCCTAACCAAAACCAAACATTTGTGTTTTTTCATTATCATCATTTGCTATTTCTAGACTTATTGTCACAGTATAATTTTCCATGATCTCCCTTTGCCCTGGGGAGGAAGTGCAGGGAGGAAAGAAGGGAGCAGGATTAAATAAATTTTTTGAAAAGGAGAAAACAAGATTCAGCAAAATCTTTCAAAACAGTGAAGGCTTTTTTTTAAGGGTGTCACTTCATGAAGAAACACTTGTATGTAACTTAGCAACAGCAACAACAAAAGTACTGGTAGCTCATATTCCAGACAAACAGAGAAATGTTTAAAACATTAAGTTGTTATATAAAATCCATACAGCCCCTTTCCAGTTTCTTTAATTCCTGGGGTGCAGGAAAAGCAAGACAACATCACCACTCTTTCTTTCCCAGCAAACATAATGAGCCGCTTTGGATTGTGTGCAACTGTTATCACAAGTGGTTGGATGTTGTCAAATCCATACCGAGGCATTGCATCAAAAATCCTTACTCACAACATTAATCTAACAACTCTGAATAACACTGTGGCATTTCTTGAAAGGGACAATGAAAGGTTTCACATCTGTGAAAGTGAAAGCCTGTGGAGGTAAAACATAAAAATAAAAACCCAACATGATTCAGCTAAACACATCCTGAGTAGTGGTGACACTACTTAAAGATCTAGCTAAATTAGCCCTGACTTTTCTCACCTGACAAAAAAATCTCAAGGTCTCAAAATTGGCAGTGAAGACTGCAAGGAGCAAAGGACAGACAGTCCAAGCCAGGGCAGAAAAAGTCAGTGTTGAACCCCACACTCTGGACTCTGCATTGCACTGCTCTGAGCTTAATATCACACTGAGAATCTGCTGGCAGATTCTCCACAGGGGCTTACCCACCACGGTCAGGACCTTTCCTAGCAAGGCACAAGCAGCCCGCCTCACTCCCACACTGACCCATCTTCTCCAGGCCACCCACGGAGCTGGCACTACATGGGGAGCCTGTAGAAATTCTGAAGTGCACCCAGGACATGAGCAGAGCCAGAGAAACCATTATGGGTGTGCAGGCATAACCCAAATCTGCTGCTTCAGTGAAAAAAAATAACTTGTTCTCTCTGCAAGGATGACGGAAGTTTGGCAGCAACACTAGGCAGGTGATGGAGGGAAAAAGGAGAGTCTGGCAAGGCTAGAGATTTCTGCAAAGGGGCTGAGGCTTGCCCCTCCTGCAAGAAAGGGAAGAGGGTGTGGCTGGAAAAAAACCAGAAGAGACTGGGATTTGCTATTCCTACTCCTGTGCTAAAGGTGGAGAGGGCATAGAGCAGAGCTTGTCTGCCTCCTGAGGAAGAACGCCCTTGCCCCCAGCCACACCACTTCACAGAGAAGTGCGGCATGGGTCAAGACTTTCATTCATACACCTCCAAGAGTGCATTTCTTCCTTAGAGAAGAAAACCAAGGCATGACAAGAAGCAGGATTTCAGAATCCTGCATCTTACAGGAAGGGTCAAAGAGGAACCTGAAAGTTTTGGACAACATGTCTTCATCCCTATGCATTTGTGCAATGCTAGGAAGCTAAACTGACATCCTGCCGCTCTCCCTGCTCCCACACCCAGGTGATGCTCAGCCCAGCCCCTGCCTCACCCTGCATCTGCCGGCCGAGCCGCTCTGCAGTTCTCCCTAGCTTGCTCCGTTCACACACACCCACATTCATCTGCGGATAAACACTCCAGCCAGCGGCTGAAGCAGATCAGCCAAGTAACACCGCGGCAGTCTGACTCACTCTGAGCGCCGCAAGTGAAGCAGCCGGGCCCGGCCCGGCCCGGCCCAGCCCGGCCCAGCCCCGCGGGGCCGGTTCTTTAGTGAGGGCCTCCACAGCCCCGGCTGCCCTTTCCCCAGGCTCGCACCCAGTCGCCTCTGCCCCCACAGCCCCGACACGCTGCGCTCTCATCCACCACAAACACGAGGGGAAGTTTTAGCTCGGTTTTGTTAACTCTGCATCAGCTGCCACATTGAAATTCCACCAAAAATTCCCTTAAAATGGGAGAAGTTAATATCAAAAGAGGAAGCAGGGCACTGCAGCAGTAGTAGCTTTGTCTGCTGTGGGGCACTTCAGCTCCACGCCTCAAAATCTACTTGCCTGCCTCATCTCACAAAAATAGGTCAGTAACTTCCTTTCTCTTAGTGCTTACTCCATGTTTTAAAAGTATACTCAAATAACTCAGAGATAATTTAGTTCTTTCTTTCCCTTCACTCCTCTTCTTCCAAACCTTGGGCTTTAATCAACAGTAATCTCCAGTACAAAGTAAGAGCACAACTCAAAAGGGCCTGAGAAAGAAAACAACAAAAGGCCAAATTTTCCCATCTTTTACTCTGATATCACCGTGGTTTAAAAAAAAGAAAGAAATTTGATAAATTTTATTGTTATATCCTCAAGAGGAGGCAGCAGTCTGTCTTCTATATGAATTCCAGATCTAAATAGCCCAAGAAATTTGCATGGAGGGACTGCCACAGCATAATGAACAGAAATATTCCAGAGCACACCTGGTTACAATCCCGTGTCCATCCTCAGGAGCACACTACTGAGCATGCACTCAGTGTAACTCCTCTTGTTTTCAGCTGCCCCCTTCATAATTTACAAAGTGCAGTGACCCACCTATGCCACCTTGTCCTAATCTCCATGTTGAAATGTAATCCTTCAAAAGTTTGAGTCTAGTAAATGCAGTTACTTAATGTCATCCAAAGGGTTTAAACTGGGCATCAAAACTTCAAAATGGTGCTTAAATAGAATACAAAAATGAAAAAAAGTTTCTCAGCTATAACAATTAGTTGTGCATAGGAAATAACTCAAGATAGAAATTTCTAGCTTTAAAGTTCAACAGATCCTGCTGAAATATGCAATATATAGAGCCATGCATTTTAAGCATTTAAAAAAAAAAAAGTTCTTTAGAAAATGAATCAGGAAGACAGTGTAAATGTACCACTGGCTTAAATTTTGGGCAAAAGCATTCTTAAAATTTGTCCATTTTGCAAGTGTCCAGTATCATAGCAAGAGTAATTATATCCAGAATAAATATTTTGGCTTGTCAGCTCTAATAAGAGGGACATTGCAGAGACTCTCAGGAGAGCAGAGATCCAGGCCCAGAGATCCAAGCCAGTCTCAGACACAGCATGCTTAGGTCAGAAGATTTCCATTTGCTTGGCTCTATTAGCCTAGGTAGAACAATCTGTTGTACTACAGCTTTGTGCTCAGTCTCGATGCCCTATGCAACTCTTGCTGCACCAAAACCAAAGTGAAATAAGAGCTCTATTATCAGAAATGTGGATAATACACCCTTTAAAAACTTTATAGGCAGCATTTTAAATGAAAGAAGGAGAAGAGATGGGTCCAAAGGCAAACTAATCTGCTTGATCAAACATTGCAAAATATTGTCAACATCCAAATTCCTTTTTGTCCCAGGACATGTTCTTCAGATTGCATAAAGGCATTACATATCCCTATATTTCAGTGTGGATTATTGACGGTTCACAGCCCTAAAACGCAGCGTAGACCTCTTCTGCTTATGCTGTAAAAATACTCTGTGGTCTTGCTTAATAACAGTTGTGGAGAGCACAAAAATAGTCGGGGGAAAGAGCTGGGAGCAGGATGTACTGTCTCCTGGCGTGGTGCTCGGTACACGTTCCACCAAACTGCAGCTCGAGGAGCTAATGGGCAATGACACAAACACACACGTGTGCTCTGCCTCCCACCCAGGTGGTATTTTTATTTCTAACCTCCCTTTCCCTGGGTTGCAGGGAAGTTTGACAGAGCCAGCAAGTGTCACATGGGATGCTTGGGAGCTGGCAGACTTTGGCCTGAATTTTACCCACTGACCACAAAGTACAAAGCAGTTTAAAGCTTAGGTCAAAGTTTTTGTTAACGAGATGTCATTATAGATGGGGGACATGAGACTGGGAGCATGTGATGAAGCCAAGCCTTAGTTCCTCTGACGTGACGAATCTAAGTCAGACCTGCCAGCAATAATGCTCTGCAAGAGGAAGGTTTGAGGGGGCCATGTGGGCCCAGGTCCCAGGCCTTTGTGTCCCAGCAGACACATCCCCTGCCCTGCTGCCATCCAAACACCCTGCAGTCACTACAACAGTCTTGGTGATCAGTTGGTTCAAAGACCACCCCGGTTAAAACAGCCTCGTTCTGTATGAACCCGTGATATGACTGCAGCTCTGCAGGCATCAACCTTTCTCCAGGCAATTCATGGCACCTACAACATCCAAAACATTTAAAGAAAAGCTGTAATGTAGGTTGTGCCATTGTGTATTATTCCAGGTACATAGAAACTGATTAAATGGCCACTTTAAAAATGCCTTTTTCTGGTAGATATTTGTTTCATCCAGATAATGGGTTTTATTTCAAAAACCAGTGCTAAAGGCATACATGTTCCCCATTCCTTCACCAAATTGGAGAAGTACTAGCACCAGAAAACACCCCACCAAAACAGAACCTGTTTTCTCCTCTGGAACTATGAAGCCACAGCATGAAACTCCTCCCAAGACCAACTTCACAGATGCCATACTCATGTAACTCACACTGAAAAAGAACTAAAGGAAAAAAACTTACTAGTGGAATTCTTGCATGTTTTAAGGGGAGAAAAAAAAAACAACCAAAAACAAAAAAACCGAACCAAACAAAAGGAGGAAAAAGGGGAGGGGGGACAAAGAAAACAGCCCCTCCTATGCCCAAATTTCTGAAGATTACTAGGATCACAAAGTTGGATAATGAATGACACTTTAAAATGAAAAGCTACCTACATGATATTTTGTGTGCCCTGGTAGATTTAATTCCCTTTTCAAGCACCCTTAAAAAGTGAGTTAGGAAATGGAGATCAGATCAAAGTTGGCATGGGAAGAAACAAGAAAACAAAACAAAATCAACCACTCATCTGCTATTGAAACGTTTAATCTAAACCTTCTTCTCGTTTAAAAATAGAAACTATTTATAAGACAACGCGTGCTTTAATCAGAATGCAAGAAACAGGCCAATAATTAAAAGTTCAAAATAAAGGTTTAAACTCAAACATAGTTTTGCAACTACAGTTACAGCCAGATTACAAAATTCCTTTCACACAATGCACATAGCACCCTTTGAGACTTAATGACATTCTGCAGCTGGGGTAGTATGAATCTGAGTTCTTTCTGTTCTGACTTATTTACTTCTGCAAGAAAATTCCCCATGGCAACTGGCCAAAGGGGCTTGTCTCCTTAGTGTGTGAAATGTGAGCAGATACAAACTTGACACCATATTTCATCCCCTCGCCTTCCCTCGTGTCTGCATTCCTAACTGTAAATTAGGGGGTGGCACTGACTGTTCTGGGGTAGCAGGAAGCAGCTTATTCAGAAAGATAGGAAGTGACAAAGGAGGGAAAAAAAGCCACATTGCAATGCTTCAAGGCAGTTTCTGAAACTATAGTGAGATTCTTCTCACCCATAATCAGGACAAGCTGAAATTGTGCAACAGCTGATTCTCTTCTATAAATGTGACAGTTTTTCCTTTTATTGACCTTTTAGATATGTATTTATCTCCCCATCTAAAGAAAAATCAGTAGAAATTTGTCAATACTTGATAATGCACATCTGTACTTGCTGCAGCACCCCTCTCAATTACGGTCTCTTTTCAGGAATGCAAGTTGGGTTTTTCCTGTGTGGAGGGTCCACTAAAACACAGAATACTTCTGCAGCACAGTCTGCCAAAGCTGATTATGAAAGAGGCAATTTGGAACATGGAGCTTTCTAAAGCTGGACTTTAGAAAACAAGAGGCACCTGGGAAATGATGTGCAACTCTCAGAGACTAAATACACTCTGGCAAAACCAAAATTCCCCTAAGGACCTCAGTCAGCCAAGGGTGAAACCGTGACCTTGGACACATGTTTACCCTTCTTGGAGCTGAAATGCATAATACATCTGCTATTTCAGCTAAGGGATACCATCATCCTGGTTTTCCCTCCAATTCCTGACTGTACAGCTATGTTTAATAGTGACACCAGTAAAACTTACTTAAAAGGCATTTAGTTAGCAAGGTACATTTTCTGAGAAAGCCTGAAAGAGTCTCAAAATACTTGGATCAACTTCTAAACACACTCTAAAATGTACCATAGTTATGGGTCTATGTCCAGCTATTGTGTCCTACATACTAAAGACTTTCAGGTTGCAGGCTGCCCTGGAGAGAATCATGTGATTCCTTCCAGCATATGGAGACACCCTTCCAATTCTGTTTGTAGCCCCCAAAAATGTCAGTGCTATGGGTGTGACAATATTTTAATTCATTTCACTTGAAATGAGGATGTCTTAGTAGAAGTTTTAAGGAACAAGACCAAAACCAAAAATTCTGACAGTCCAACCATGTTTTGCTTGTTGCTATTTTAAATTTAGAAACAAACAGGATCAAAAACTTTTGATCAGTCCTGTGTGCTCCCCCTGGACTGCAGGGGATGCCGCCAATAGTGCAAGAGCAGCTCACAGTAGCTGTGCTCACAGCTCAGTTCCCCACAGGGGCTGGGATCTTGTTCAGACTGGCTGCAATGAAGATGCATTCCAGGGCAGGGAAGCTGAGCCAGGTGAGTACAATCTGCATCCACTTATCCCAACCTGCACAGCACTCCCCCATGCTAGTCCAAGCAAGTGAGAACAGATTAATCTGTGCAAAAATTATGCCAAAAACACTATCAGTGTACTTAACTCTACTCAAAATGTTTGCAAAGTTTAGTGATTTAATTCTCATTTAAAGAAATGGAAAAGAAGGTTGGAAGTTTTGAAGAAAAACCCAGGAAGCTGTTACCAACAGAAGGAATCAACAGGCCAGGTCCTGAAGATTTTCCTCTGCCTGTGCTAAGGCTTGCTGCAGAAAGTCTACCATTAACATCTGTGTAACAGCTACTGGATCTGTGAGATGTAGCAATCAGACATGAATGTGGTTAAAGCCTGGTTGGCCAGGGTTTATAACAGAAACAGAAATGTCAAATAGTGAATAGCATATTAGAGCACCCAGGTTATTTTTATTGTTTCAGTAGTTCTCTGCAAAACACAAAAATGAGTGATGTAAGCATTTTAAGAGGCTCAAACTGTAAATTCTTTTGGTACAGCCAGAGAAGTGTTTAGATACAGTCCCTTATGCTTCTAGGACAACACTCCTGAAGCAACTGCTCACTACTAAAAGTTAACAACTAACAAATGAAAGGAAGAGAGAAAAAAGCCAGTTCAGAAAAGCAAACAAGCTTTAAGTGCAGTTTCATTCCTGAGAGGGAATGGAGGCAGGTGAAAGAGAGGGTTTTTACACCATCCAAAATAGGGGACAAGGAGGAAGGGGAGGGAGAAAATTATTTTTTCTTTTCTCTGGGTAGCAGAGCAGCAATGCCAAGATTTGAGATCCTAGGAACAAAATGAAAGAGGACATATAGTCTAGGGTATTTGTAGTTCTACCTTGCCATACACAGCAGTATGACAAAAGTCATCACACACAGTTTTGGTATTGCCATCAGTGCTGTAAGGGTGTGACACAAGATTTGTTTATTCTGGGGGGAGAGAAAGGACTTCTGCATTACTCCTTCAGCTGTTTAAGCTCCTGCCATGAAAGAACTTGTGCATCTTCAGAACTGCACACCAGCTGACAGCTGGCGGAAAACTATATAACTGCTGTTGTCTCTGAAACATTTCCAAACCAGACCCTCCTGCTTCCTTGGCTGTGAGGAAAGAGGGAGATTGTAGTACTTACTCCACTACTTTACACCTAAGGAGGTGTAAGTGGCCAAACTGTAACCCAATTCTGCTCCTTTACAATAGCAAAAAGGTCAGAAAAGTAATAAAAAGTATTGGCTGGGAGGCAGAGGGAGAACAGCAGAAGGGTACGTGCTCAGAGAAGTCCTGCATCAGTGTCTAAACAGCATCTCTTGAAGGACCAACACAGCATATCCAGGAAAGGACAGGCTTATAGGAATTTACATGTTCTCATATGCTGCAATAGTAAAAGAACATTTTGAAAGAAATTATAAAAAAAGAAGGAATTAGGGACAGACAAATTGTTTATCAGCCCTAAAACAAGAATTTGGCAATACTAAGTCAGCTGTTTCATATCATTTCAAAATAGATGGGTTTGGGTTACTTTCCTCTTTTCAAAGGTTTTTTCCCCCTCCACAGCACCATTACTCAAGTTCGCATAAGAGGTCAAAACAACTAACAAATGGAAAAAAAATCACAAACATTAGCTTAGGTTCAAAAGGCAATTACTCTATTAGAACATGATTTTTGCTTCTATTAAAGGGACCTGCTTTACACAAATCCTAAGACAGCACAGGCTGGCGCTGCTACATTTCTGTCAGGAGAGCTACTCTGAGTCACGGTATCTGAAGATCTGTTCCAACTACTCTTAAGTTCAGGCTCTGTGGGGCCTGAGTCTGTAGAGCTAAGATGAACCAGATACTTTTGAAAAAACAAATGCTTTTGAAAAAACAGATCAGTAGTCAACTTTTTCAAAACAGATTTCATATTTTAAAGAGTTATCTGTTTGGGGATGTAGGCTGTTGCTTTTTGGTTTTGTTTGTTTCAGAGAAAATTTTCTAAAGGAGCTGGCACTTGGAGAGTGGGTGACATGGGCTGACTCAAAAGCACTCCCTGTAGATGCAGAGTCTGAAGAAAGTATCAGGCACCATACCATATATTCTCAAATTTACTTAAAACACAAGTTAATTTGTCGTCCTACAAAGGTCTTTGAATACACTGTGCAGCAACTAGGATTCCACAAATGACTTAAACTACCCAACTCAATGTACTAAATGTATGCTAGCTGTCCCAGGGATTTATACACAAGCCTCCCTAATTTCACAACAGTGTCTTTTGCAGTTTGTGCACCACACTCCCAGAGCAGCTTTCTCTCCCCATGCTTCACTCGCATTCACCACTTCAGTGCACCCTTTGATTTCATGTTCCTGAAGGCCGGTGTTTCACATTCACTCCAGTACTTAGGCACATGATGATGGAGGACAAAGCTGCTAATGGTCTCCAGCACAGGGAAGCCTCTGTCGCTTTCCAAGCAACACAGGAAATGCTGTTCCAGAGTGGTGAAGATTCAAAATTTAAACCAACTTTTACAATTCTACGACAGCAGTTGTCAGGTTTCTCTAACCTGGGAAAGATCAGCCCGTAGAGCATTGCTCTCCCTAGCATTTCTTTGTCAAAGGGGGTAAGACACTGAAACCTCCATAGCTGTTCACTGAGGTTAGCCCAGCCCCTCAGAGGTGTCCCCATCTTTTGATAACTCCACTCAAGCTCACTGGGATTTTGCCCTCAGACCCCCACTTCAGCACGAGTTAATCCCATCTAGACAAACAGGTTCATTGAAGTTCTTGGGACCTCCATGCCTAATAGATTCAGCAAAGATAAAAAGCTGAAAGTCCTTTGAGGAGCTTCCACTTCCATTCATTAACCTCAAGGATCATACTGAGTAAGGAATCTTGCCTGCATTAGACTTTGGTTTTAAATTGTAAGATGAAGAACAAATCTCAGGTCTTTTGCTTCTGGTGAAAAGAGGGTGGAATAAATTTTGTGTAATTTTCACTCTTGTTGATATTTTCAGCTGGCATTTATACCACTGAGACCCATATTATCATCCATGAGCTTGGCACCTCAGTAACACATCACAGGTCAGCAAGCAGTTAAATCAAAGCTGTTGCTTTTGTCTCAGCAACATTCCACGAGAGTTCTCAGATGGCAGAAATTTACACAGGCAGAAGAGTGAGATCAATGGCACTCTCTGAGACTGATCTTGAGAAATGCACTGGAGTTTAGGCATTCCCCCCACCTTGCTGTCCTCTGGTGGATTTTTTCAAATCAGTCTGCCACATTTTACCCTAAGAAGGACACTATTATTGACAGGAGATCCCAAGCAACATCAAGTTGCTGAGAAATCAGTAGAGATATCTGCCTGCAGAGTGAGAGCTCCCTTTCTCACTCATGGTGTTATAATCTCAGCTGTAGTAGGATTTCAGAGTATTTCAATTTCCATTCCAACGTGCAGCACAAGAATGCTATGGAGCCGAAAGAATTTGGGCCAAACCACTAAGAGTTTTCATCTTTACTAGCATGCACTTGACCACACACTGTTGGGCAAGGCATGTAGTCAGCATTGCTTATATCAACTTACTGTAAAGACCACAGACTTGTAAATTGTGAAGTTTAGTCCCACACAGAATTGGGAAGGAAAGGAACTTCTGCTGATGTTGTGCTGAGTAGCATTTTTTTCCCCAAAAAAGGAAGTGTCCTCATAATAGTAACATTGTTGGATGTATTTACTATCAAGATCACCAAGGCACTTGCTTTTCCTTTTAATGTTATTTGTATCTTTCACCACAATCATACTAGCAGCTGAGCAAACATCATTCCAGCTTTGAGGGAGCAGGTTAAAAATACTGTCTCCTACTCAAAAAAATGTTCTGCTCATTTGAAGCAAGTCTATGCTACCGCTCTTCAGCACTTCACACCCACCAATCTCAAAGGACCTCACTCTCAGAGTGAGAGCATATGCAGCTTCACAACTTCCCTTCTGAATAGATAACCAGTTTTGGAAGTGAAGAAATATGTACCAATTATTTTTTAAATTGGTAACCTAGAGTTGTATTTCTAGGCTTATTGTTTGCTTTTCTAGAGATAGAAAACTTCCATTATGCATTTTCAAAAATGGATATTCAACATCTCTGAATTTCAGCACTTTTTTTGGTATTAAGGTTTATTTTTAAACTATTAACACTCCTATCTTTTTCAGGGAGTCATCCAGCTAAATTAAAAGATAATTTCTGGTACAAGTTATTTATTTAGGCATAAACATTAACTAAATATGTATTCATGTCTGCAAATAGAGATGTAGTGATTTGCACTGATAATAGGGAGACTAATTATCACTCTCTGTAGCTGAATCTTAAATTTATATAAACAAAGGTACCCCAAAAGAAGCAAGATGATCTACAGACACAAACACACACTTGTGCACACACATTTTTAGGAAAGGCACCGAGGACAACTACCACCACCCAGCCAGTTCCAAAGATTGCTCTCCCTACCAAAGCCTTTTAATGAAACTAGTAAATTGCAAAGACTTAAAAGAAAATACAAAATAATAATCATTCCAGGTATGTTCTTATTCTGGATAATAGGAATTTCATCAAAATAAAGTTTGGCTTAAAATTCTCTTACCAGAGAAGATTTCAAATGATTTTTCAAAATTCTTCTTCAGGTATCAGAGTAGCAACAGCGCTGTTACAATCCCAATCCCACAAATTATATATATCAGTTTAATCTATAAACCCAACCTTTCATCTTATTGTTCCAATAAAGCTTGACCCAGTTTGGCTGCTTCCTGAGCTTCCAGGCTTGGAAAAGTTAAAGAGTTGAAACCCAGCCTGAGCATATGCAGTGTTCTTCATTTTACCTCATAAACACTGTGCTCCTAGACATTAGTGGAATTGCCTTTGAATGCAATACTCTGGAGTAAGGCAAATGCAATGAAATGTTCCCATATGTAATAATCACTCTTACAGTGATATTAAAACACATATCTC
>VYZP01000768.1:2509-12697 GCA_013400635.1 Hypocryptadius cinnamomeus
TTACTCGATGTTTGCTGCCTTTCAACAAAAACACCCATGTGCAAGATGCCCTGGTGTAGGTGCTCCCTGTTGTTTATTCTTCAGATAAGAACAAGAAAGACAAATTCTAAATTTTAAGGTTTGAGTGACTGATTGCTCACTTAATGATTCAAGGTCTCACAGAGTCTATTTCTTTACATTTGCCTGTTTGTTTTCAGTTTTTTGCCTAAACTAGCAAAATCACTTAAAATACCATAATACAATCTATAATCTTGAGGAATAGGCACAGGAAAGAACAGCTATAGTTCCATTATTTATTACCTGCAGGAAAAAAATCTTCAAAATATTTAAAATTAGTATAGATACAAGAACTGCGTCTTGTTGAAACTACATTATTAAAGTAACTTAATTCAAATAGTTGTTCTATATTTTGCAGTTCTAGAACTAAAATAAAGGTGTATGTACATGTTTTTTAGAAACTGCAAAGTTAAAAAAGAAATAACCAAAACAGCCACAAACACAGTGGAGTCCTAAATATTAATGTGTCGTCAGCTTAACAAAACATCAAGGATCTTTAGAGGCTGGTATATTATTACTCAAGAATTATTATAGTTTATAAAATGTCTGTAATTTCTAGAATCACTCAGGATTTTCTTTACATATAAACATATATTTATATGAGCTAAAAATCTTCAAGCTTTGCTTTGGTGTTCAGAATAGAGGTGCTGAAGAACCAATTCTTGATCCTTCAAAGGGCTCAAAGAACCTGAAATATTCCTTCCTTAAAAACTCTCATTCTTGTGCTGGCCTAGAAGGAACATGGCAATTTTACCACCTGATGCTAACGAGGCTCTGGAAGTCTTCCAAAAATTATACTATAGAATTAAATGCTTGGATGTTAACCTGTCAACACAGTAGAGCATAGACACAGAGGTTTTGAAATTCTTGCTTATTTTTAAAGTATTTCCAGACATAGAATAGAAAAAAAAAAAAAATCACTCAACTCACCTTGAACCTTTAGTACGAAAAACTGTAGATGTGATCTAAAATATATATGTAATGATCTTTAGAGTGAGAAATTTGGGAAATACCCTCAAATAGCAGAGTAAAATTTGGAAGAGAAAATATTTTTGCATATAACTGTGGACTATAAATATGCTGAAATGTCATTTATTCTGAATCTTGAATTATGAACAGAATAGTGGCAGAATCCAAATGCTTCAAGAATTAAGGAATATATTGCCTATCACCTGTAGGTTACTGGTTCAAATTCTGTCAGTTAAATAGTGACAGAAAGTCAATACAAGGCAGTGGCTGTTCCATGAACTACATGTGAATCAGGTAAATAGCCCAAGTTCCTGGTACTGTACAATTCCTGATGAGTAACAGCTGGCACTTGCAGGAAATAGGTGAAACTGGACTCTCTAACAAAGACTCATGTTATGAAAATGTGCATTTGGAAGCAGGGTCTGCACATCCTTTATGCTGTAGGTTCTAAAACCCATTTACCTTCAGCTGCTGTTAATGTGGCATGAACAGACATACAAAATCAATATCACCAGGCATAATTTTCCAGAACTCTGCAGAGATTGCTTTTGCTGCCCAGGGAAATGCATTAACTTCACAGGAATGTTCACTTCAATGAATGGTATTCACCAAGGCTCTTCCTTGCAAAGCAATTAGTGAAAATAATAATTTCAGAAAGGCAATATTGGTGCTGACTGTTACAATGAAGACAATATAAAAACAATGCAAAGATAACACTACTAGAGTTTTTCATTCTAATACAACTCTAATTTATACTAGTAGGGTTTTTAAATCTTAAAATTAAAAGTATTAAATTTGTTGGTTTGTGGTTTGGTTGTTTTTTTTTTGAAAGTTGAGAAAAACAGGGAAGAAAAGGCAGGAAGATAACTTTTTTTTTTTTTAAGAGCTTATTATAGCAGCAATTTTCTGATTTTAAGTTAAAATTTTTCATTCTAGAAGTTAATTTCTGGTATATTTCAATGAATTGTGAGTTTCAAGTTAGTTTCACTCCTAGGAACCCCAAAGTAAAACTCTTCTGGAGCTAGTGGGGCCAGAGCCTTGGGGCCTTCCTTGTCATGGAAGCAAATTCACTGGTGCTGTAAATCAAGCTGCTCTCTAAATTTAATTTCCCATGCTGGCAAGAGTTTTTTAGAAAATAGGAAAGCCAGCTATTTACCACCTACACTGCAGATAATGCAAAGGATTGTGCTAATACCATCTGGAAGCACAGCAAAAAACCCTTAAATTATTTAAGTAATCAGAATTTAAAGGACATGTTTTTGGAACAGATTTAAGTGGCTCCCAAAGGAAAAAGAATAAAACTAATCAGCACCAAATAAAAAAACAATTTAGAAAAATGAGTGATATTATCAATGCTTTTATTCATACTGTACCCATCATTGTCCTCTTAATGCCATATTTTCAATTTTAATTTCTCTCAAATTTTTATGAAATGCTGTTTATTTCAGAACCTCCATCACGAGTAATACAACACAGTTTTCCACTAACTTCAAGGCAACAGCTTTCGTGATGTACATTTTTAAAAGAACCTCAGATATTTACTCAGTGAAAATCCTTTTACGTTACTCTTTTTCAGTCGATCTAGTTGCTTCTATGCAAATTTTCTACCTCTTCCACAAGTTATATTTTCTATTAGTTCAAAGACATAAAAATGAACTTCTGCTATATTTTTATCACTGAACTTTTTCCATTGGGGATGAGCTGCAGTTATACCTAAACAACTTTTTGTACTACAAAGAGAAGCTTAGTAGCTTTATCTTGGTTATAGCATAGCAGAAATGCTTTGAAGGAGCTAAGGAGCACTTGCAATGCATTTAAAATGACGATGCAAAATACTTGGAATATTTAGGAAAAATCTCAAAAAAAAAGTCTAACAACATGCCCCTTCTACAAACACTTTGTATTGTGGGAAAGGACAACCTATTTTGCAATACACTGTGAATTCAGTGTGCCTATACTTAGCAAAACCTCTTTTCAAGCCACCAAAACAATTGCAGATATCTGTACCAAGGCTGGCTACTATTCTCCAACAGTGGACAATAATATTAAATGCCTGCTTTTTTTTTTTTTTTAACAGCCTTCTGGATTAATATGGCTGCTGCTGAGAGACAAGTACTGGAACCAAACCATCAAATTACAAACCAAATTAATCTTAGGAGGAACAGAAGAGGGAGAGTGAGTGGAAAAGGATACAAATGTCTATCTGTGTGTAAGCAAGTGATAAATCATGGAGCACAACATTATTTCTTGGCATCTTTTTAAAATGTGGCTAGAGACTGATGAAATACAGGACCAGCCATAGTAAATCTGAAAACTGGTTCTATCAAGCCCAGATTTCTGTCTTTGCTGGTTGTTCAGAGAGCTAAAATATGCCTAATCTTTTTGACAGTATTAGAGATGCAAGAAAACTTCTTATAAACCATTTGTGGCTGGAAGAATGAGTTAACTCTTTTATTTAAGAGAAAAGCCTTAAAAGAAAAGAAGTTCTAAAGAAACTAAATACACTGCACATGAGAGAGACACTGAACATTTCAGCAACTGTTGCTGATAGGAGTCCCAAACAACAGACTTAGAGTGGAAATCACTGCCACATGTTAAATGTATTTAGGATGTGATGCAGAAGGGCAAGATTAGTACCAAAATTCTAAATATGTGTGGGGAAGGAGATAACCCCTAAGGAATTCCAGCTCCACATAATAAAGGTGAAACTGCCCTGCTCAGGTTTCTCTGGGCTGGCTGCAGCTACATCTGTGTTGCTATTCCCACCACTGGTTTCACGTGCAGCTGCACCAAAACCTAAATGTGAGGAGAACCCAAGAACCCATCTGTGTTTAGCACAATATTGCCACAGGCACTGGAGTGGCAAACATGCAAATGAGACGATTAATCAGGAGGTAATTATGCTTGGATTACTCTTTCTGTTACAGGACTGCTTTGATAGCAAGATTAGGTATTATATATAGGAACAGCTCATAGGGGAAAACGTTACAGCACCCTGTGAGACAGTTTAAAACCCTTTACAAGCTCATTTTCTATAATATTTAGATGAATGCTTCATTTATGACAATAGGTTTATATGTCGTGAACTAAGTGAATCGCAACAGTGAGAAGCAAGTCTATAAAATATTGATCTCCAAAATAAAACATTAACAAGGCACATTCCAGCTGAGGTAATTCCTTACCACATAGTACAATCTATTTACTAATTCCTGCAAGGACTTTTTTCTCAAATTCATTGGTTCTCAAATCTTTCCATCTTTTAAGACTCTGCTGCAAAACAATGTAGGAGTCACTAAAGGAAGAACAAAAAAAAAAAAAAAATAGGGAATGACCATCTTCACTAACTATACCAAACATCTTGGTTATGAATTCAGATAGGTTAAGTGAAAAAGAAATAAATCTGTAGCACTTTAGCTGCAGAGTAATAAGAAAAATTTTTGTGCCTACAGCATAAATATAAGGCACTGAGGATTTCTTCTCCAATTTTGAGAAAAATTGCTCTGGAGGACCACCAGTGGTATCTCTGGCTACGACTGATGGATCAGGAACTGGCTGATTGACTGCCCTAACTCCCTGGTGGCTCCTCTGCAAGCAGCAGGAGTTGCTGCACTTTGGGACTGGGTGTTATTCCGCTGTACTGAACAGAATCTAAGTACATTCTCAAGATGTGTTATTCTTATATTACGCAGCATTCAGAGCACAGCTGACATTTAACATTCATTTCTGTAAACTGTTTCATTCCCTGCATGTTACATGCACACATTTCCTACTTGTGAACTTTTATAGGATCTGGGCGTAGACTTTGGGAATCAGTGGAACAGCATACAGCACGTGCTAATTCACAAGACAAAGACTTCAATGCTTAGTTGCACTGAGGACAGTAAATCTTTATGGACTCCAGCCTACGTTGCCTCTATCAGTTAAGGCCACTTTCCCTGCTGAGAAGATTTAGTGCACTTCGCTGCGAGGGCAGTGTGCCCAAGGAGGAAGCAGATTTTCACAGATGTCAAACACAATAGCCTGTTCACAGGTGAGAGTTACACCATGATTAGGATCACAATAGCAGAGGTTCCTATTTCTGGAGGGACTATTAACTACCCCAGGATCCATTATTTATACCAATGATATTTATAGGTGTGCAGGTATCGTGTTCAGCTTTGCCCTGCTGGAGAGCCTGGCTTTGCAGAGCAAACTGAGCTGAGGCACGGGGACCTCAGCACAGCCGGAGGCAGCACAGCACATCCATCCCTCACCAGCCAGGCACCTGCAACCCTCCTTGCATTCACTGGGGGCAAATCTTGAAAAGTTTGTACCCAATATTAAATACTGCAAAAAAATGAGGATGAGCTGGATACACCCAAAACATATTTTTCCTCTGCAGGACCTTCTCTGTCTCGACTCTCTAGTGAGATGTCTCTGAAGGGTGTTTAAGGAGGGATGTGTGATTACTGCACTCTGGCACCCCTACAAAGGCAGCCTGTGCAGGTTAACTACAACATTCCTCTAAAACACATTGTGTGCCCCTTTTCCTGTTGCCTGGCCTGCTCACTGATGTGGCTGATTGCACCTCTGATGAAAAGCTCTGCCAGTGATTTTCCACTGGGCTTGTTCAGAGACTGGGTGCTGGTTGCAAACATCAGTGAGTTTGGAACCCAGCTAATTCCAGCTGGATTGTGGAACCCCACATTCACCATGGATCAGGCCTTATTTAAAAGAAAAAAAAAGCTAAAATGGGCACAGCAGTTGTGACAGCCTTTCTTGTGAAGTGTCTCATGGCAACTGTCTGGCTTTAGGAGTTTTTCAGTGCCTGGAATTGCTGGATCAGCCTCTGCTGTGCCTGGGGTAAGGCTGGTGATCCACTGGATCCTTGCATGCTAAATAAGCTCCTTTGAGTTCAAAAACACTTCAGTCCTTTCACCTGAGAACCTAGGCATTAACCTGTTTCTTATAGAATGTTACATGAATTAGGGAGATGAAGAAACACTGAAATAATAGTAAAATTCAGAGCTTTTGTTAAGGAAGAGGCTCTCATGCCTTTCAGATCCTCACTGGTACAATCAAAACAATGCTAACTTCTGTATCAACCAAAAGAAAAAAAAAGTAGCGACAAAAGATAAAAATATTGCTTCTCCAAAATATTGTTCAGTGCTTTGTTACCAACTGTGGCATCCTAAGTTAGTTAAACACTTATATAATTCCCCACAACTACCTTGTAACCTGAAGCAAATCACAACATTAAGATAATTAAATAAATACAAACTCACATGAAATAAGTAATATTGGACAACTACTTTAATACCCCTGCTGACAAGACAGGCCAGGCTGCCTTACAGAAACACAAACAACTTCATTATGTGGAAAGATGAAAAAGCAATAAATTTGCAGTTGTAGTGTTCCATCACATGAGCTTTTCTTACACTTCTTAGGAGGTGAGATGAGACAGACCTTTAGGGTGAATATGCTTGCAACCTTCTCTTATGCCGAGTACCCAAAGTGGACCAGAGGATGAAGAAAATTGGTTTTATTCAAATAAAACCTTCAGTATTTAAGAGAGAAAACTCCATGGACAAAAAAGAAATGAAAAAACAAAAATATGGATAATTCACATTGCTCTCTTTGCCATGGCATATTTCCTTCGCCCTTTGTTCCACACACTTTTTTAATAGATCACCTCTGATCAGTCTGTGGTGATCCCTACAAAGTTATTTCTCTCCCTATTATGAGCAGTAGGTGATTTTTTTTTTTTTCTACATGAGCTCCCAGTTGTATCTGTGCTGTGACTATCTGTTTTTCCTTTTCCTGTCATTCACCCACATTTTTGAGACTTCTTTTCCTTAGGGGAATAAAAATCTATTGACAAAACAAGTAACTTTTTGTTCATCATGGCTGTAATTCTGAAAGAAAAAATGTTCTCTGTGAAGACACTTGTATAATTTGAAATCTTAGATAAAGGTTTCACACAAGATGTGTTTAAAGTCAACTGAAAAAATAAGATTAATTAAAGAATGACACATCATGCTAAGTGAGGCTTTACAAGCACAAGTTTTGCCAAGAGTGGATTATGCATAATGGATTTGTGTGGCAAAACACAGTAGAACACAGTATTCTACTTTGTATTATAACTTCTTAAAACAGTTTTACAGAAAACAAGAATCCCACCACCTTTAGACCAAAACTAGGTGATCGTGCTAAGGCTCTATACAGATGAAGCCAGGGGGTTTTGTTTTTCACCTGCATAAAACAATAGGGCATTTCAAAAGATTTGGCTCAATTTGTCTGCCTAAATTCAGTAAAGGTGAGTTCATATCTTTTCAAACTGCCAAATCAGCCAAAAGGATTAAAGTTGTTACAGTCATAAGTAATCCCAGAAAATACAAGGCTTAAAGTTTACCTTTCTACAGTGACTCTGTATAAATTATACTACTTTTAAAATGTGGTGCATTGCACATATTCTGCCTTATCCAGAAATCTTTTCAGATTAATTCTGAATGCAGTAATTCACAGCACACACATTAGGATTTCAGTTCAGCTAAAGAATAATAATGATGTGATTAAAATGACTGTAAAATAATATAATTAAAGCTTTTAGGTGATCTCTAGAAGCTGCACTAAAGCACTTTGAAAGCACTCAAGCCACAAATATGTTTCTGAAAAACATACTAAGAATATACTATTTTAATTTAATTTCTTGGCTGTTAAAGAAAACAGCATAAACCTCCCAACATCATTTGTGCTTACTTTGCTTTCAGATGTAGCTTTCATCAGATATATGTGAAGCTGATACAAATATAATATAGAAATACCATAGAAATAAAAAATATTGCCAGCTGCCTGATAATATTTTCCTTGAGAGTGGATGGTTAAGACAAAATGTGGGTAGATTTTTAAAATGAAAATAGTTAAATTTATCAGTATTGTTAGCTTAAATAGTGAAATAGTTACCAGACTGTAGAGAGCTGTTAAGGAAGTGGTAACGAGGCAGCTCCATGAACAACTGATTGCCATAATATTTGTTATTTATTCTTAACAAGCTGAAATTATAGGCATAGACCTGAAACCAATATAACAGCCCAGGGAAGGCTACCTTTAAGTGATTTCTTTTATTTTTTTTTTTTAGTTAGCATTATAAACAGCTTCTGATACTTTAACTAAAGCACGCTGTTGATTTGCCTGTGAATTTTACCCAACTGGACAGAATGCTCCTTCATGTTATTGATGTCAGAAGCCCCAGAGGAAAAACTGGCATTTTTTCACTTTTTACATGGATTAGAGCTCAGGTCTTCCCAGCACAACCTGTTATGTACCATTTACAATGTGCAAATCACAAGTGGAAATCTGAGAAACACTTGCTGGTGCTTTTCTGAACTTGGGCAGCATCTGATGCTCAGCCATGCCATTCAGTCCCTTTCAAGAAATTCTGTTTGCTCCAGGAACTCAGCATTTAGTGGCTGAGCAGCAGCCAATGCTCTGTGCATGAAATGTAGTACATCAGTGATCACAGTTTTGTTTTCTCTCTTCCAACTGGATTTTAATAAAGGAAAATGGAGAAAATTCTTAGGTCAGCAAGTACAGCCCCCTGGTATTACAGACAGTCACTTCTTGTAAACCCTTACGTAAACTGATCAAACTCCCTGAAATTCATAATATTTTTATGACCTTCAGAGATGGCAGCAGTATATTTATTTATTTCCTTTTTTTTAAACACTGCACAAACTCTTCCTATCTTTTGCTATTGCCAAAGACTTAGCTCTTCCCTGCAACAAATATAACAGAATTTAAGACAAAAAAGTAACAAATGTACTAAAAAATAGCTGTTCCAAAGTTAACCAAATAAGGTTTTGTGCTGGGAAAAAAACCCTAATACCATAATATATATTATTGCTATAATATTATAGCAATATATTATTGCTATAATATTTCTGGCTAAGTATGAGAAAAAATACACACCTGTAATCACAAACTCATATTGAAATATAATTTTTTGGTAAGAACTGTGCCATCCCATGGTGCAGCTGCCACTACAATTAGGAATGGGGCCAAACAGTCAAAATCAATTCAAAGCATTTGTGAAGCTGAAGTAGCTCAAAGGTTGCAAGATTTGCCAAAAGACCAGTTTAATTTGATTTTATCTAATATGTGGAATCATCCCTATTGAAACCAGAAGAAAAAGGATAAACAATACGTTGCACAGCAGAGTGATTCAGCATCAGAAGAGCCTGAGACACAATTGCAAGTTACATCTCGAAAATTCATCTCTCATGTAGAATTTAAATTTGAATGTATTGATGTTATCTTTCAGGGCAAATTTACAAATTTAAGACCTGGAAACAGGAGTGGCAGAAGGTATTTCTGAACAAAGGCTAAATAAGAACATTGGGGGGGAAAAAATGAAGGACGACTGAAACAAAACCTATAATTTTTCTATGGGCAACGAAGAACTGATAATTATTGGCAGTAGCACATCAGACATTCCTTAAATACATTGACTAGAACATTTAGTTATATTTTCAGATCACACTTCCGTGTTGTTTAGAAAGCTGTCTGAAGAGAAGCAAACACCTGCTGTACTCGTGTTTGCAGAACAACAGCTTTATTTGTGGTCTCATGGAATACCTCATATCTTGCCGATGATGGAAAAATGCCCTAACTTCTCGCTCAAAGGCAAGCTGAAAAATCAGGACTTTGGACCAGAAGACGTGTAATGAAATGGTTAGGTTGAAATTATGACTTTAGCAAGCACATGCTCAGTTTTCAATAAGCAGAATCTGCTAAGGCTTTTCTTAGCTGTAAGGTAATTAGTTACATATTGCAGCCTTCTCCAAACAGACTGACCTGAGGAGTGAAAGGGTCCCAGACCTGGCACCTGACAGCAGGGGAAGGGCTGGTGCAGTGTGGGGAGCAACATCTNGGAAGGGCTGGTGCAGTGTGGGGAGCAACATCTGTGCTGGGTGTGCTTAGCAAGACCAGCTTCAGAGACAAATTCAGAGGATCAAGCTCAATTTTTTGGCAAAGATTGTGGTGCTACACTGGGGAGAGGAAGACATTTGACCAGGTGGCTGTTACTGTCCACCTCTGGGCTTGGAAAAAAGACAGCATAGCAGCAGTAGCTGCAGCATCCTTTCCTTTGCTTGCAGTTTTTTGTTGCACTGCATCTCAATGATT
>VYZP01000775.1:0-40777 GCA_013400635.1 Hypocryptadius cinnamomeus
TTTATGCTCTCCAATGAATTCTTTAATCACTACTTTTCTATGGTCTGTTAATTCTCATCACTTGCTGGAGGTAGGGAGGAAGAAACTGGTTGGTCTTTATGTGCAAGGTTATTGGTGTTACACTGCTTAGACACGGCCCACCCGTGCTTCTCTAGAGACCCTAGAAACACTGGAGATGCCTGCAGAGATGGGAGAGTGCAGGGTGGTGGTGCTGAGGATGCCTATGCACCACTGGCACTTTCTACACTTCCACAGAGACTACATGAGAGCCAGATAACATATTAAAAAAATCTGGCTTCCCTTTCTTTGATGGAAGATGTCTTGAGCTAGTAAAATGACTGACCTACGAGCTCTGAAGGACAAAGGGCTTCTCCTGGGCACCTGTAGTGGCAGAGTGACGTGGGAATAAGGTGGGTACCTGTGGAGAGAATAGTTACAACCACTGCAGGGTTTTCTTTGAAGAACCTCCAGAAACCACATAAGAAAAATAACTTCTATTTTTTGGGGGAGGAAATATTCAAAGTGAAAGCAGGTCTGGACTTCATTACACAGCTTTTGGTCACAGGCGCATGAATCCACCTGCAAGGTATTACTTAAGATACATAATAAAAAAAAAAAAATCAAGTTTTTGCCACCTCAAGGAAGAACATGCAAACCTCAACATAGCCTCTTGCTGCCAGAGGTGCAAACAGAAGAAACACAGGACAAAAGCAGAGAATTCTAGAAGATGTGCTGTTCATGTTTGCATATGAGAAATAGGGGGGTAGGAAGATGAGAAGAGCCACATTTGTTTCTACCCCAGCCCCTCCAGCCCACACTGGCAGCACAGCCCTCACATAAGCCTGCCTCAGGTCTGCAACAGGGATATGACATTTGCTGCACCTTGGTCTCCTGCCTTCATCTACACCCATATATGCTGGAAAAGTTGCGAGCCCGGATAATTCCAGTTCCACTGCTGCTTCCAGTGATCCTATGCAACATCATTGCTGAACTCAGGGAAAGTACACAGAAACCTGGCAAACTGAAATAGCCCCAAGGCCTGGTGACTAAATATTCCATGGTAATGACACTTGGCACCAGAACCTCAAAAAAATCAAATATGATTTACTAGCTTTTGACATTCAGAGGTAGCCCTTCAAGGTTTTGTTTGGACAAAGATTTGTAGCGGTCAAGGCCATACTTTAAAATGTACAAAATTCATACCAATATGTATCTCTATCAAAAGAAATGGCTGTGAAAAGTCACTGTCAGCCCTTGCATTAGATTTATTAGTAGATGTCAAAGGACAGCTCTGGGGTCAATAAAGTAAATTACCCATCTTCCATTTAATTACTTTGAAAAAACAAATTAAAATTAAATTAAATAACAAAACAATCAAAAGCCTTGTTAACATTCTTACCTACATGCAGGAAGAAGGCTACAATATAATACAATGTATACCCAAAACAGATTTTTCCCAAAAACAAAGGGGTACAGTAAAACAATTCTGAAACACATATTCAACATTATTTGAAAACATCCTATTATGAAACAAAAGATTTCCTTCATAAACAGTGTAATGGTAAGTTGAGAATCCCTGCAAAATTTCTTCTGAATCCTTGGAAAGTTGCAACACTCTGCAATAGAAGACATTGTTACTTTAACAAATCTGAAAACTTAGCACAAAGTGAAACTGGGTTAAGAAATAAACATTTTGATGTCTAGAGAATTTTTTTTTGCAAGCAAAATTGTGATACCCATTCCTCCATTAAAAATATTTAAAAACCCTACATGGGGAAAATACTATGGCAGAAAATTTTTTGCAGCTTTTACTAGAAAGCAATTTTGCAAACATTATAAAGATCTCTGTGCTACTCAAAAGTACACAGCAGTTCAGAATAACTGAAAGTAACTGCCACAAAACAGCAACTCAGCTTCTGTCTTGATTCTATTTGTTTCACATAAATGAAACAATTCATAGCATCTGAACAGAATACACATTTTTTCAGTATGACACAGTAAGGGATATTTTAAGATGCTGGAATGTCATTAATTTGTGCCCCTTAGCTCCGCAATTTGTAAATGATTAGCTCTAGAGCACCAAAACAAAGTAGAGCCTGTCTAAGCCCATTTTATCCAACCATGAGTGTATAATTTAAACACCATTTAAGATCTAATGCCAAACACCAGCCTATATTATTTATCATAAAATTGAGAAGGACATCTGATGGCTTCCTGTAGGTACATATGCTATCAGAACAACTTTTTTTATTTTTCTGTAAGCCTAAATCTTGGCCCTTTCAATTTCCCAAGATTTCAAACAAGTACCTTCATTTCTGCTGGTAACCAAGCCCCTGAGCAGCACATTTAGCTTGAGATGTCATTGTCAAGCCTTTTCCTATAGTGTCAGTAGGAGGGGAGTGAAAGAAGAATACAACTAGGCATAATGCTCTTTAACTATCTATTTTTCTGGTTGCAAGAGAAATGGGATCCTCACACCCTAAAAAGGAAGGAGACTTGTCCTATCAGATTCCTGCTCCTACCCAGTTTTACAGGAAACAGCAAGCCTTGGCTCTTGTGCACTGACACAGAAGGCTGCACTAAGGGTTACAGAGCCACAGCAGCTCTGTAGCTCTGGCCTCCAGAGGCTGTGAGACCCCCCCAAACAGGGCTAAAAATGAAATTATATTGGGTCAAGTGAAGACCTCCAGAATGTTTATGAATGTCTGGCTCCAGGAAAGAAGCTCTCCTGACTGCAGACACTACTTTGTGTTTGTTTGTTTTTTAAATTCCATGAAACAGAACACACCCACCTCTTCTTTTTTTCAACCTGAGCAATTCATTCAAAGTCAAAGCTTTGGTCTGAAGCTTAAGGTCTTCTATTTTATTTTATTTACTTCTGGGCTAGCCTTAAAGGAGCAATGAGAGAGGTTTAAAACTGGCTACATCATTCACCAGAAATACAAGTTTTCTGCTCTTAGGCACCTATGGAATTCACTTGTTTCAAGCTCTTCAAGTTTGAGAAAAAAAATCTGGACTTCAAAAATTCCTTGCTTTAATTAATGACTTGCTTTAATTAGACCTCAAATTAGTTTAATCACTGCAAAGGAACAGTGAAAACAAAAAGTTCAGCATCACATGATATTTTAAAATAACATCTTTAAAATGCTGCTGCACAGACTGCATGGTCCCACTCCCAGCCAGCCCGCTCTGGTAGGGGTCTCTGTCCTAACAGCAGGAAGGGATAGAAGGCCTCTGTGGCACCCTGTGCTTCCAACAGAAATATTGTAATCAGGTAATTTAAATTCACATGGAAAAGTGAAATGGGGTGGGAAGGGGGCGGGGAAGGAGTTTAATAATTCTAAAAATCTTCCTTACCTAAAAGGTTGCAGGAGCCAAAGGAACATTTTTTATTTTGAAAACTTACCTGGAAGGTTTTTTAAGTCATTATTTACTAAAAAAAATTAATAAGGAAAGGTTACTCTGGCGCACAAACACAAGGTAAATGCTTTCTGTAACCTCAGAAAAATACTTAAAATTTACTTTCCCTAGCAACTGTTTTCATCATCAGTTGGAAATATTTTCTCTCTGTTTTGGGCTTAAAAGAAAAAATTCAAATTCACAGGCAGGCTGCTGTAGCAGGTCTGAGTTGCAATGTTCCTGTTCACCTCAGCTGGGCAATTCCCTCACTCTGATGGGCGCCACTAAAGCACTCAGATTGTTTAACATCCTATGCAAATTCCTGGAGATGAATGCTCAAATCTGCCAGCACACAGACAAACAGAAATCAGCAAAATCAGCAACATGCTAATTCAGCATGATGCTGAACTCAATGCAAACATCCCTAAAGGTAATCAACAGGAGATGGGAAGCAAGACAAATCTGGGGACCGGAGCATGAGTTACAGCAGAAGGGCCACATGATGATATTCAAAACAGAAAACCTCACTCTACAGACTGTTTAGGATCTGAAACAAAGAATCTTTACCTCCTCCTAAAAAGACCCAATAAAACAAAAACCCACAGAAAACCTCCTCCAGCTATGAGTGCATCTTAAAGTTGTTGTGGCAGACATTCAGTACTAAGAACCTTGAACCTTCTCCCCCACAAATTTAATCTCTGCAGAGTGAAGCAAATATTAATAATTGAAAAGTACACAAAGTGATTTTGCTAAGGGGGTAATTAGCAACTTCATTTCAGTTCAGCAGCTGATTTTGAGTTGGCTTTAAACCAACAGGAGCTTAAAAGAACCTATTACAGGGATAAGTTTCTGAATAAACTTGTGAGTTACTTGCTGCAGTTTGATGTGGCCCTCAGACTTCAAAGGCCCCTTTCATAAGAAAACAGGACAAAGACAGAGAGGTCTTTATCATCATTTATGGTAAATAAGAGACAAATCCTCTACACACTAGAAAGCTGATGCAAGGAAAAGACTGAGCTTTGCATGAGCTTCATCAACATTTTAGGAGCCCTAAATTATCCAGTAGTTTTTTGATTAGATGATGCCAGTAATTTGGAAAGGCAAGTAGTCCAGGAGCACAGAAGCACACAGATAAAAAGCCTCTGCCACTTTGCTATCAGCAGATGTTTGTGAGGACCCATCACCAGACTGCAGTGGAGCACGTGCCCAAGCATTTCCTGACACCTTAGGTGAACAAGCCAGGGCCTCCCATCCTGGACACACACAGCTCCAACTCTCAGTGTTCTCCTGTTTAGCTTCAGTGATTCCCATTGCTCTAGTCATGAACATACAGGCAGAACTGGCAATCCCTGGCATCTGGGTTTAGAGGAATTGCATGTTAAAGCAGTGGCACCAAATACACATGCTGCTGATAATTAGGCCATGCAGAAACATAAGGATCACCCCCTTACCAGAATTCACTGACGGAAAACCAGCAAGGACATACAGCTTAAAATTAACATAGTGTGAAATGAGAAGTACAAGCCCTTAAGTGGAAAACTGCCAAATGTAATTTTCACAATTACCATTTAATTTAAGAAGCAGATCAAAAGGAATACATCATTTACATTTTCAAACATTAAGTTTTAAAGATCAAAGGCCTCTAGTATTTCCAGACTGCATATATGTAACTTGGTTCAAGTAATGAATCTATGCAGAGGGAGAACATGAGCTGCTCGTTGGCTCTATGCAGCAGTTTCCCCATCGTCTCTGACTGCAGCATGTGATATCTGCAACAAGCACCATCAGCAAGCTCCCACCAACCCTAAAATATGTATAGAAGCAAGGGGTTTTAAGGCCTCAAATAGCATTATACCAATTTTCTGACTACCGAACTCTCTCCCTGAAACTAGCCATTGCTTCAGAGATTTTTTTCACAACTGCAGCCTGACAGCTATGACTTATGCAATGTTCCAGAGGTCATTAAAGATCCCACATTACCAAAACTGTGTTCTTGTGACAGTGCTGTAGCCTAATTATGCTAAAAAGTTAAATACAGAGAAGTGCACTATGCAAATATTCCAAACCACGTCACTTAAATTCCATGTAGCAATGAAATAACAACAGCAGAGGCAATGTTTTAGTGACCACTGGGAGCTACTGCAACAGATCCTGGTCAAATTCAGTGTAAAGTAGAAAGTGTCCTGGAACTCATAACCAGGAAACAACTGAACTTCTAGTTCATACTCAAACCTCATGCCTACTTCTAAGCACCTCCCAAAAACTCACAGCTCAGAATTCAGTATCAAAACCAGGTTTTTCTTAGCAGAAAACCAGAGAGCATCACTACATAAAACCTATGCAAAAAAAGACATGATCACTTAAACAGAGCCAGTAAACAGGAGCTGCCTGTGGAAGTTGAGAAGACGACCAAAACTTCTAAGTTGAGGAACACAACACTACCGTGCATGTAATGGGTAGCTGTGTCCAGTACTTGATTGCTGGTGTTACCACAACATTCAATCCCCAAAATCTTCCTTATTGTACACCAAGATTGTCAATACACCACAGTCTATCAGGGTGGTCCCAGGCATGGGATGGATTTTTAGCTGCATGTCCCCTATGTTCCTATTTCCCTTCCAAATCCCAGGATTAAAACTATTTTAAAATTAGAGAGGAGGGGGATCTATAATACTAACATTTACACAGAGACTTTAATTCTTATAATATGGCATTAACATCTAATAAAGAAAAGAAAAGTGCATATAAAATCCACAAACCTCTAAACATGAGAGGGTTTGAAGCAGCTTTCTCAAGAACAGCTTTTCCAACAGACACTTCTCATGATAAGGATGATGCATTCCCTAACTAAGACTATAAAGCTCTTGAAAGGATGAAGAGCCATTGTATTTTTACAATAGCTGAGGCACCTATGTACTAGTACTTTGGTAAACAGGTGTTCCTGAAAGATAAAAGCACTGAAGCAAGTTTCATACTTCAAATCTTCTCTCACAAAACATTTCAAAAAGTGAGCAAGATCCAGGCTCTTCAGATGAAGGAACAATGAGCTATGTCTGGCTGCAATTAATGCATAGCAACCTAATCTCAAAGGATATTTATATTGCATAATGCTGAGGGTATTCTTGCCAGACCTATACTGTCTCACATGGACTTCTGTGTGACAGCAGCCATGCTGCTTCCTATTTCCAGCCTACATCAGGTAGGCAGACACAGTCAAAGGACGCAGAAGTCTCAATTTTCAACTCTGTCAAAAATTAGTACCACTACATGAAACCTAAACAATATTTTATGCATTGATAGATTAAAAAATTGGTTAAATTTGTGCACTTGACATCTGCCTCCACCAGCAGTCTGCAGAAAAGTGCCCCTGCCCAAATGGGAATACATATTTCCTGCCTCCAGGAAAAAAATAAAAAGACACATACACTTTTTTACTTGGGTGTAGAAACACTGAGGTTGAGATGAGAAGAACCTGGAGATCCAGTTTTCATCTCCACATCCTGCCCCCAGGATCAGTGTGTGTTCAGCTTAGCGTGCACAAGATCCACCTGTTCCCATATTCCAGAACAGTGCAAAAATAAAGGTAAGACATGGCCAAGCTACAGCCATGGCACAGCTGGGTTAGGGATAACACTCTAAGGAAACAACAAAAAATAAAAGGAGGGTGAGGAAGGCTGGCATACCTTTATAAACAGCCAAGACACACCAATATCCTTTTCCCATTCCATTCCCCCATATCGGAAATGTAGCGTGACAGAGAAGTCTTCCACCTCCAGAGGGACATCCTCCTCTACCCTACCTACTCAGCTAATCACAGAGGGAAGAGAAAATAATCAGATGAGTCACCACTGGAAATGTGCACGGCTGGATCGCATCTAAGCCATCAATGCACCAGACACAGGAAACCGAATTTCTGCCAGCTTCCCGGCCACATCTGCCGAGCTGCCGGGAGCCGCTGCTCCAGCCCTCCGCTTCTCTGCCGCAACCAGGCAGCTTGGGTCCTGCAAGAGACCTGCCTGCATACACACACCAAACCCTGTTGCTGAAATGTGCATGGTAAATATTCTGTGTTCTGACAAAAAAAATTAACCATTGCACTGAGAACAACACAAGATTTAACAGCGTTATCTTTCTTAACTATGGTATAGCTAAATATGTTTAGGGAAAGAACATTCATGTTTTTACTAACATTTCCAAAGGAAGAGAGTTTTCACAAGGAAAGATCAAAGATTCCACTGGAAAATAGAATGACACAAGATTTTAGTTGTCACAGTAAAGAAAAAAAAAAACTACTTTAGAAATTCTTAGCTGTGGAGGTAAAAAATGGAAGAAAACCAAAAAGGAACCATAAGCATGAACATATAAGCATTTTTCAGTCAGGTATAACAATAGGCTTCCATATTCCATGGTAAGTAAAGCAGATGAGATACTAATTTTAAAATATGTGAAAAGAAGTGTAGTAATACATTCAGAAATTTAGAATAGTCTGAGACTCCATTCCCCGAATCTTTTAAATGGCTAAATGCAAAACAAATGCAAAAAACCAGAAAACAACAGATTGAAAAAGTTGGCACATTCTATGAAATTTCACTATTTAAATACTTACAAGGTAAGAAATTCAGGTAGGAAAAAGTAGTTATTTACAAACAACTTCAGGTGCACATTTCTCCTCGTTCCTTTCCAAGCCTGTCTTCTCTGTCATTTCTTCAGAGTGCACAGCTCCCAGCCCTATTCCACTGACACCTGACATGCAGACCTTCCTGGAGTCTGAGATCACTTTGCCAGACCTACCCCAGAGTCACAGAGGACTTTGGGATTTTATCAGACACATGAAAGCTAGGTCATTAGTGAGCAACCCAGTCTGTGCATTTTAATGGGGATTTGGCTTTGAAAACTTCATCCACACGCAAGACTTGTAGCTGTGAAGCAATACCCTCTTGAATAATCATCGAGTTGATGTTTATTATATCAGGGATTTTTTTGCCTCCACAGCATCAGGCAAATGTCTGTGAAAGATATCCATCTGTACCTGGAGCTCACGCCTTCATCCTCACTCCATTTCCATTCAGTCTGAATAAGATCAACTACAAGCAGCCTTTTTATTGAATGTTGAGAACTCACAATGAAGATGCCCACCTGACATTCAAAAAAAACCCAACAAACCAAAACCACCCCCTCATACACACAAAGGTGAGACTCTTGTAGTTAGTCAAGACAGTCAATGTCACTTTTTTACAACCCCTTATATTTGCAAAAGAATCTGCAACCAAATGTCTGGCCCTGTTTCATTCAGGATTACATTTTCAGGTGCATCAAGTGTCAATGGCACTGGTTAGGCAAACAGAGCATGGCGACACAAGGAAGAAAAGGTTTTTCCTAGAGCAAAAATGCAGTAATGCCTTTGTCCTCTGCTTCACCTAATCTTAAATAGTTTCCAAAGAAGTATTTCAAGGCAGTGCAACAGGTAATGTTACAAAACTACTCCAATTAGTGTCAAACCTGGATCTTTATTTTTGACTCCTCCACAACCACTTTGGCATCTGACTTCAGAGAATCATTAAGGTTGGAAAAGATTTTTAAAGGTCCTGAAGTCTAACATTCTGCTTCTTTCAATGCCAAACAGATACTAACTAATAGAAATAGGATACTTATTTTTGGAGGCATCAGCAAATGACACAGTACTGCCATGACTGACCCATGTGGTTACCACTGGCAGAAAAGAGGTGGTGCATCCATCCACCTCTTCCAGCATCCCTAAATTCTGACACCAGCTGCACAAAAGGCATGTTGGAGCCCCATGGTATACTGGCTGGTTTTTCATCCACTTCCTTAAAGTAAGAAGAAAAAACATCCCACACTTGTTTCTGTTCTTTATCACATCTTGATTTATTAGCTGACATGGTCATTTGACCACACAGAAAATCTCAGATCAAACCCCAGAAGCTAGACTTCTCAATTCCTTCCTGAAGGAAATAGTAATAAATAACAAGTAGCAGGGTCAATAAAGCAATTCCAGGAAAGAATTTACAAATAACACTGGAAATGGGGTTTGGGATTAGATTGCCCCTATGAAGGGCAGGTGATGACTGCAGAACTTCTGGGCAAGATATCCCAATAACTCTGAAGAACCATCTCCCAACCAACATAGCCTCAGTGGGACACAAGGACTGCTTCTTCCATAGTAGAAGTCAGTGCATAAGCATATCAAATGCTTTGGCTCAGAAACTCCTGACAGAGTTTCTATTTAAAACAGCTCCAACTGTATTTTTAAACCTTATGAAATTCATCCTGAAGGAGTTATGTCTGGCTAGAAGCCAGCCATCCTAATCCAGGTGTCTAGCTTATACCTTGACCCTGTGCACCTAGCAAACAGCTCCTGAGTCATGTCAGGAAGAGAGCCAGGCAATGGGCAGAAGCAAGTGACTCGAGAAACCTCCAGGGAAAGAGATGGCTTGTCTGAGTTCAGGTGTCTGCCTCTCTTCATCCCACTAGTCAGCTGCAACCCAACAGTGAGCTGCTGCCAAAAGGCTACCTCCATCAACACTCCCTCTTCCCTGGCTGGAGCACTGGTGCCTTTTTTGCCTTTCAGGAGCCAAGCACATACCAAATACCACAAAATACTCTGATTTTCCCCTGAGCCAACTCAGCAGAGCATCAGACAAACACCACTGACACAGCAAAAGGAGGCAGGGGAAGCACAGGCCAAGCACGGGAGTTTCAATGACACCCTGCTGGGATAACATCTCAGCACTAACACAAAACCACATTGTCCTGGGATCTACTGTAGGAGGACAGCTTGGCCTAAACAACAGATTTCACTGTTTGTGCTAGCTGAACTGATCTCAGCTACACTAACTCCTTTAAATCTGTGATACATTACAAGGATTTTGACTTTTTTGGCCAACACAGTAATAACTATTTCCCAAAGTTAGTATATTGTGTTCTTTTCTAATAGTAACAACTGAAAGCTGAATCACATCCAGAAACAAAACTGAGAACTTTCACATGAGCTGGTACCAAAAAAATGTGCCAACATTTGCACAACATGTGCCAACACTGGCAAAAAAATATAAAGCAAGTCTTATAATCTTCATGCCCTTCCAAGATAATCCCAGATGTTTTGTACCACGAATGGAAAACACTGTTGAAATTAGGTTTCTCTATTCAGTATAACACAAATGAAAGTTTTACAGCTAAGTATCCAATCAGAAGCTAGTATGCCGTGAGTCAGATCCATACATCTTTCTTTTCATTGAAGAAATAAAAAATTAGCACTAATAATAAATACTAAATTCACAACACCTTGCAGAAGCACACAGCATGAAGAACAACAGAACCTATTTTAAAGTAACTTATTCACTACATTCCTTTAAAGTTAGATTTTCACTTGGATTGACAGCATTCAGAAATGTGAAAAACAACAAAACCAAAACACTCCTCCCAAGATAATTTGGATAATAAGTGAGGTGTGTCAAGCACACCTTAGACCAGCAGAAGCATTTCTAGTACACTGGGTCTGAGAGCACATGCTGTTTTTCATTAAACTGCTGTAGCTGGAAAGCCTGTTTAGAAAATGATAGTTAAGAATTGTATTAGTCTTGTTAAGCAGAAAAGGTCGGGGTTTGTTTTGTTTTTAAAAAATGTCCTGCAGGAGTGGATAAAGGAACTTTAAAGTGGAGGAGTGGTAGGTACAAGAAACAGCTGGAATGTATCTGGTTCTTACAACACAATAAAACCCAAGTGTTTTCCAAAGCTCAGCAAGGTCACTGTCTAACATAATATGCACAAGTGCTCATTATAAACTTAAAAATTTAGACCAAAAAAAGCACCTGACAAAGAAAAAGGTGCTAAAAGTGAGTCCACAGTAGTGGGGGAGGAGGGGGCAATGCATGCTAAACATGGAAATCATTATCATCTCACCTTCTCCCTAAACTATGGGCAGAAAAAAAGGCTTGACCTCACAAAACTGCAGAAAGGATCAGGACACAGTTCAAAAAACAAACAGAAGTAATGCCACAGCTAACGCTAGATGCTAACCACAAAATACAGACCGGAAGAAAACAAAAGCCTGGTCAGAATTGTCTGCAGTTCCCCTTAAGCTGCAATGCATTTCCCCAGTATAGAAGACATACCCACTTCTACAGTCAACAAGTTAATTCTTTCTCAAAGTGCCTGCAGATGCAGCTTTCATGCAAAATTTTAATACAATGCTCAAAACTACAAAGGGAAACTTCATAAAGGAAACTACATTGTGAACTCAGCTCAAAGCTATGCATGCCCATCACACAGGACTATGTGAAGACAGACTTTTGATTATCCTTTACAATTTCCAAATATAGACTTGAAAATATATAAACCCACCTTGCAGAAACCAGGAAATAGATTTTACTCTCAAGCAAAAATTAATCCCATTTTTCTCTCAAACATATTACAGACACCTTTCCTGAGATCTTGAAGCAAGGGGACAAAGAAACAGAGAGAAAAGAGTTCAGCCAGATCAAAGGGTATTACTGTCACCCTCCGTCTCTAACACATTGTTGCTAGCCCTATTATATGGCATTTTACCACAGCACATTCATAGTCTGCAGGCAACGGAGAGAAGATTATTTCCAGGATTAAAATTCCCACAATATTTACTTCACAACACGTACATTTATACATCAATTAATATTTATACATCAACTAGATGCACTTAGATTTATTCCATGAAATACTCATTGCCAAGAATATACAAACAGTAATAAAATATTGATGCATCCACCTAAAGCAGGGTTAAATACACCCCTTATGTAAACCTGAGCCAGGACTTTGGCAGCTGTGCTGTAAGAAGTTCTCCAGAAACCAGCCCACCCAGGTTTTATGACTTGACAGAATTACCCAGTATTAAACATGGTTTAGGGAACAGAATATATAGATTTTACCTTCTCATTCACACATCTTTTATTCTAGCACTATTCAGGATACTGACTGGCTCTCCACAGACTATCCAAGAGTACATGACCCAGCACTAAGAAAAAAATGTTTTCATACTGATTAGTTCAACTTACATAAAGGTACCTACAAGAAGAGGATTTGAACAGTGAAATCAGTCTTCTATCTCCACAGTTATTCTTCCCATACCAGACTGTATGCATTAGATTCATGCTTGGGGGAGAAACAAAACAAAATAATTGCTGAGGTAAGATCTCTATGCAAATACAGGGAAAACATCACTGCTAGACCTCTAGCTGCATTTGCAGAACCCATAAAAATATACAGTAGAAATGCAAACTCCAAACAGCTTTGAAAAAAAGAAACATTTGGTGGCCACATGTCAGAGACCATTCCCTGAATTTGATTGCTGTACTGTTGGTCCAAACCAAAAGATTTCAATAAGTTGTCCTGATTCTCAAGTTTTATCCTCAAGCAGACTCTTTCTACTAAGTTACTTTGCAAATCTGCTTTTTCAGTCTTCTGAGTAGGTTTGAGAGGGTGGGGGCAGAGGGTGCACACACACATATATATATAAACTTGTTTTCTCCTGGAAAAAGAAGGAAAAAAAAGGCCCTAAATAATTTCCCACATTCACTGTAATGCAATAATGCATGAAGCTGTCAATACACATCAGCATTCAAAATAAATAATTAAGCCATTTCACTATCTATTTTATGGCCATGACAGACAGGAGTAGCTTTAGTTGCCGTCCAGATAAGCTGGGCTTTCTTCTGCTAACACTGTCTATTAAAATTGATAAAAAACTTGCTATAGAAATCTTCATGGTGAAACAGCTCTCTCCATCATCACTGGGTAGTGTTAGCACCAGGAAGGACTTCTGCTGGAGTGTCCCTGCATGAGAAACAACTCCAGGATTCCAGGGTCCTGATTCTGACACTCTTAACACACTGATGAAATTAGTAGCTCTCAGAATAACTGACATACAACTCCATAGGAGTTATTAGAGAAAGAAATTCAGCTCACAAGAAGAGCTGTAATAATTTGCAATATTAATAGTTTCTTGGCTAACACCCATTTTTCACTTCAGTGGATTTGTTGAAGTTGCTCCACATGCTTTCCTACAGCTTTGCTGCTTCACTCCAACAATTCATTCAGGCACACGCTCGCTGGCCACCCTCCCACAGACTGGATCTGTACATTTGACTACTTCAGGGGGAAAAAAATTCAAGCGTAATTTGCCTCAAGGCACTTTAACTAAAGATTTACAGACTTTGTGGGTCAGGTTTCAAGTTGCTTTAGCAAACAATTTCAAACCATAGGCATTTACCAGAATATTAAAATTAATTTCAAACACAGAAGTAGAATCAAAAGCTGAGACATTTTACAAGAAAGCAGCACACACTTCTTCTCAAACTCTTCAAGGGGCATCACTCCTAAAACAGTGAAGCATGTGTTGGGGGAGAGGGACTGTGTCTCCCCTTCATTCATGAGGGTGAACTTGGTGGTGGATTTTAGAAAGGGAGAGGCAGACTGCCCTCCCACATCTTGAGGCAGGAAAACAGACTCGGCAGTCTGGGATATTTAATAGCTGGGGGAAGAATGCTTTGGTTTGGAGGAACAGCTTTTGGCTTGCTTAAGTTATAATATGGAACAGAACACAGTAAAACAATTTAACCCAGCTATTTCTAGCTTTGGCAAACAAGCTCTACCTTTCATAGAATGAGAGAAAATCCTGAGCTGGAAGAGATCCACAAGGATTAAGTCCAACTCTTGACCCTGAACAGGACAGCTTCAAGAGTCATACTATGTGCCTGAGAGTATTGTCCCAACATTTCTTGAACTCTGCCAAGCTTGGTGCTGTGACTACTGCCCTGGGGAGCCTGTTCCAGTGTCCAACTACCTTTGGGTAAAAAACTTTTTCCTGATATCCAGACTAAACCTTCCTGACACAACTTCATGCTATTCTCTAGGGGTCCCATCACTAGTCACTAGAGATAAAGCAGTGCCTGCCCTCCATTTCCCCTCATAAGGAAGTTGTAGACTGTGATGAGGTCTCTCCTTGGTCTTTTCTTCTGTGAGAAACTATTGCCAAGTCATGGTATTCCAATGTTTTGTTCTCAGCATACATCATCTGCCCAGCTGAGGTGCCAAGTGAAGGCTGGGTGAGTTTGATCAGCACCACTTGCCCCAGGCAGAGCTCAGAAAGTGCCAAAAGTCTCAGATGCAAGAAGCCAATGCCACTAAACAGTGCTGGCTTCTCTAGAAAGGACACCTGAGAAGAGCTTGACTTTTGCACAGAAAATGACCATTCCTTCCCCCAAGGAAGTAGACATTCTCAACAGGCAGCTCCCCCAGTGACTCCAACTCTTGTTACAAAAGCAACATCCCCTCCCAGCTCCCAACACATTAAACACAAGAGGTTGGGGACCACACTTAAGAGGTCTTTGCACTGTGAAGACTTCAGACATTCCTTGTCTGCATTATAAAATATGTCTCAACATGAACCTGAATTAAAGAACAAAGTCTTTCTTTAAGTAACACCAGATATCAGATGCAATTTTTTGTTATTATTCTTAATCAAGCTCTTGCACTTTTATGGTTTGGGTTGTTTGGAGGTTTGGGTTGCAGGGGGTGGGGGGGCTTGGGGTTTATTTAGTTTTGGGGGGTTTTTTGTTGGTTTGCTTTTTGGGAGGTGGGTTTTTTTTGTTTGTTTGTTTTGTTGTTGTTTTTGTAGCATAAGAACTAGGAATGAATATTTGAGCTCCCATGAGCCAGTGGCTGCCCTACAGCATGGAGAATTCAGCTGGGAACAGGCAGAAAAGAAACCTGACCAGGACAGTTTTCTCTCACCAAGAACTTAAAAAAAAAAAATACAGCGTAACATTTTTTCATGGTTTTGGGGTACTTTTTACTCCTCTTGGGATCTGACAAATATAGCTGCTCATTCCTGTTACTAAAAAGCATTCAGCTTCAAGGTTGGAGGTTTTTTTTTTAAGTCTCAGAGTCCATAGAGTTCTCCATTGAAGTACAGAAATATGTTAACAAAGCTTTCATTAGAAAAGGGAAAGAGTAACAGTTTACAAAGATATTTTGGCTTGTTCCCTTAAATACATAGTAGCTAGTGTCTGTATGCTTTCATCTCCTCTAATGTTAGGGAGAAGCTGGTACACAAAATCTTACCAAAACATCAGAAGTTCAAGTTCGTAAATATTTGAAAATCTGCCTCATCTTCAAAACTAATTGTTTAATCATTAGGACTCACCAAGTTTCACTATCATGTATACACCACTTTGTTTCACCAAGACTCACAAAACCTTGGGACGTGCCTCATTACCCTAAAAATATCATTACTCTTCCATACAACAACGGAAATGGTTAGTCTTGGCTTTTTAATCCATCTGGATGTAAAGAGCAGAGAAACACAACAGTTCTTCTGAAACACAAACCTCATTTCATAGGAAAATAAATATTTACATCTTCCTTTAACATTATGGAATTCCTAGCATCCTGTTTATCAATACCTTAAGGTTTGCAAGTTACTTGCTTTACAGTAAAATGTTTCTCCAAGGGGTAAGTTTAAAAGTTACTTTAAAATAAGAACAGCTTTCACATATCAAAGGATAGCCACACAAATTAGACTGGGCAAGGGGGAAGTTGAGCATATGTTTTTTCCCCTACACAAACATTGCACACTACATACTCACATTTCTTTGCTAGAGCTCCCACATGCTACTGGCAGGCAAAGACACAAAACCTTTTGTAGGAATGGTACAACCAGCCAGTATCATATGAAATCTAATAATAATTAAAACAAATCCCCAACTTCTTAAAATAGGATTTTCAAAGTCAACATTACATCACCTTAATGAAGCTTTTTAAAGTAAGCTTTGCCAATTTAAAGAAAGCAATTCAAGAAAGGTATACGTGAGAGAGGAATGCTTTAATTACTTAAACTCACAGCTAGCTCTTACAAAATTGACACATGGGGAAGCCAGGACTGCTGTAATTACCTACATTCACAGAGGACACAAAACTGACACTTGTGGAGGTCATTTACAATATCCTTGCCTTTGGTGCGCTCAGTTCAACACTCTCAATAGATTTTAAGCACTAGATGTCATTGTTTTACAGAGGAAACAAAGAAACCTGAACTCAGGACTTGACAAGCTTTTAAAGATGAGGGGTAAAAAGTAACAAACATCCTTTTTTGAATATTTCCTCCTTCCAAAGTTACTGCAATAGTGGTTCTGACAACACTAAGTTTCATCTTAAGTGACTAAGCGCAAAGAAATAAGATTAATGTGTTAAAATACATCTAAACCAGCACTCTAAAGCTCCTCTTTAAAGGCACACCACGACTCTAAGAGAGGCTATTCAGTACTCCTAACATTTCTCAGCTTCCAAGCCATCAGCCTGTCTCGCTCAGCCGATGCTGTCCTGGTCAAACTCAGGTACCTCCAGGAAGAACCTCTCTCCCCATGCTTTAGCACGTACCGCACAGGTGTGACTCGGGATCATACAGAAACACACATATTTACGGCAAGCGCTATGTGCAGTCAGACAATCATGTTTAAAAATAGGAGAGAAGAAAATGAGGGTTAATTTCAGGTTGCTCTCTGTCCTGAACTCTTTCGAGACAGGAAGGAGTGTCTTTAATTCAGACTGTCTCGGAGCAAGCGCTACAGAAGTAATTTACAAGACGGCAAGAAATTATAAGCCTTAACGACAGGAGGGCAACCAAGCCAGCCTTTAATTTGGATTGCGAGGAGGGAGCGGTGGCGATACTGCACAGACAGATTTCTGCAAGTTGCCACGATACTTTCTAAAAATAGCAGTCCGCAGCTGCCGACAAAGAATCAAGGTTTGGGGCCGCGTCGCGGGAGCTGCTGCCGGACGGCGGGGCAGCCCCGCGGGAGCTGCGGCGGGACCCCCAGGCAGGGACCGGGGGTAACGAGGGGCTGGCACCCGGGAGCACCGAGAGACGCCTCACCTCCAGCCACCGCCGGGCTTCGGCGAACGCCTCCTGGAAGTCGTACTCCGCGTCCTCTCTCCCGTCCATGGCCAGCAGCGAGCGAGCGAGCGGGGGTCGGCCGGTGCTCGGCGGGGCGGGGGCGCGGCGGCGGCCGCTGTCATTCAGCTGCCTCCTTTTAACGCTGCCCGCGCCGTCTCCTCCCCCTCCGCCTCCTCCCCGCGGAACTCCCCCTCCCGGGAGCTCGCTGGCGCTCCGCGGCCGCAGGAATCCGAAGAGCCGCGGGCCGTGTGGCAGCGCCGGGACCCCCGGGGCAGCNCTGCCCAGCGCGCCGCCGCCTCCCTCCCTCCCTCCCTCCGGCGGGACCGCGGGAGCCCGGGCCGCCTCCCTCACCTCCGTATCGATGGGGCTTCCCCGGGCAGCCACAGGCAGCGCCGCGATCCCGGGGAAGCGGCTCCACGCTCTGCAGCGTTGTCCCGTCTGGGAACGAAGTTAGGAGCCTTTTCCTCAGCTACGGGAGGCATGAGAGACCCACACTCTGTTTCGAGCGCTTTTCGTACAAAGTGACCGAGGCGGAGGTGCTCTGGCTGAGCTGGAGCCACACGGCTCGGCTTCCACGCTTCCCTCTCCAGCCCCGCCGGCCTCAGCTCTGGTTTAGCTCCCACTACCCACACTAGTGCCCATTGCTCTGGCTCATTCGTGTCCCTGTGCCCGGCTCACTGCAACAGATTTTTTGCGACTCCTCCATTCCACACGCTATCCCAGGCTCAGAGCTAAAGCCCGGTCCCAGTACGGCTCGACCGTGGACCTGGGTGGGAGCTGCGCTGGGCTCGGCCCACTGCGGTGACCACGAACGTGGGGCAGGTTGGGATCACGCTGTGCTGCCGCAAACCGAAGCACGGGAGGCAGAAGGGAGGTGGTTTGCTGGCTGAACACAGTGAAATCCTTTCTTCCAATACAGAGGTGGGCAGGTGCTAAGCAGAAAAGTTAAGTATCAGGGAAAAGAGCCATTTCCTGTAATACTAATCGACAGTATTAGGTTGTTGTGTTTTGGTTTTGGTTTATTTGGGATTTTCGGAATACTAGATTTCATTTTGACATTGTATTTAAGCTCTCTACTCCTGCCTGAAAGGAGGCTGTGGCAAGGTGGAGCTCAATCTCTTCTCCAAGATAAAAAGCAACAGGACAAGACGAAACGGCCTCAAGTTGCACCAGAGGAGGTTTAGACTGAATATAAGAATAAATTTCTTAAATGCAAGCACAGTCAGGCATTGGCACAAGCTGCCCAGGGACGTAGGGGAATCACCATCCCTGGAAGTGTTCAAAATGTGTGCATGTGGTACTTGGGCACATGGTTTAGTGGTGAATATGGCAATGTTAGTTCAACATTGCGCTCAATGATCTTAGAGGTGTTTTCCAACCTTCACGATTCTATGATCTTCTTCTACTTGAACTTTTTGTAGTATTTTTTCTTTCCATGTCTTCTCTGAAAGTAAAACTGAGTTGCTGCACACATCTTTTGCTTTTATAGCCCATGGCAGAACATATGTAATTTTTAAAGGACTACCGAGAAAAGGTAACTTAAAGCTTTTGTACTGCATACAAATTCACTTGTCCTGAGATGTTGACTTGGTAACACATCTTCTGTTTTACAAAAAACCTTCTTAGAATGGAGAAGAATAATTTTAAGAGATCAACAAGCCAAGAAGCTATGAGCCATCAGTTTCTGCAGTATATGGAAATCAGTGTTGCTGGTGTTAAGACTCAGGAGGGAAAATGCAGTGACTCTGGCTGAAATGAGTTCCATGGGAGATATTTGACCTTTATTAAAGTTATGAATGTATAGAAGTTATGTAGTCAGCTCCTCACCATGGTATGATTTGAGACATCTATGCTATGGAGCCAGCAAGGAATAATATGATAACCAAAGCTGTAATTTCGAGGGGTTTTTTCTTACCCTTTTTTCCTGTTCCAAGCCAGATCAGCCACAAGACTAAATACAAATGAAGAATCTGCATTTTTCTTGAGTGGGAAGCCTGAACATCAGAAAACAACCCTCTCATCTCAGTATTTAACATCCATGATTACAAAGGTTAAAAATGTCTAAATAAAACATGTATCAGCTACCACTGCTGGCTGACATCAATTTGCATTACCTGAGGTTACCAAACATTTTTCTGGAGAACGACAGCAGCCCTTCTCCAGTTTTTAAGGACTTTCATTTCATCTACAAATATAGTGCTTGTCCCTAAGTAGGAGAAAGTAACTAAGAATTCTATAAAACAGGCTTCAAAAGAGGTCATGTTAAAAAAAAAAATTAAATCACATTTCTCACTTATTTATGGTTGCTTTATTTCACTTCATAACAAATCAAATCACTTTTCTTACAAATGAAGCGTTTCATGTTTTAGATCAAGTAATTCAAGTAATTTGAGTAATCATGTAATTTGATTAAGTGTTTGAGTAGACTGCAGGGATCACAGCAACTTTCAAGTCAAAGTTCCTCACTAAGTAAAAAAAGTTTCAACATGTAAATCTCATCCTCAAAGTGAATTTTAAATCAACTGTCACAGATAAATTATCTATGTAAGCCTGAGCAACCAAAAGTTTTATTATTCCTTTGCACTAACAATGTAAGTCACCAGAGTCCTAGATCAGAGAAAGATTACATATACCAGATATGACTGCTAATTGTTGCTGTCAAAAGTAGCAAATGTAATATTGTTCTACTAGACAAAAATAAACCCTTTCAATGTATGTGCTCCTAGGGATAAGTCAAGCAACAGCTTACGTCATATTCTTTTCAAGGAGAGTTCTACAAATATTTGACACAATAATATTTTCTACCAAGGCAGGCTTCTTTCTTTAAGGAAAGACTGTATTTATTTTGTAAGTGTGGGCTGTTAAGTCTCTTTATTTTCCAAAACACGCATTTCAATGTCAGAAAACAACTTTCTTCTTCTTCCCTTAACTGAATCATGCAGCCATGACTGAAAGGAAAGGGCACTGGTTATTAAATTATGACTTCTTAACAAAATGTCTGTAAAGAACATAGGAAAACTTGCACCAATATACTTAAAAAGCTTGAACAATCCTGAGTGCTTAATAGCACACCAGCTCCACTCAGCTAAAATTAATGCAAGCGTGGAGCATGCATCAGCTCCTCACTCCTACATACACCATTTCCATAAAATAGTGTGTACAGCCAGCCCAGACTGCAGAGGCTGAAGAGGGATTTCCTGGCACTGTGTGCCCATGGCCAAGCCACGCTCCTCCACACGGTGTCGAGGCTCTGGCAGGACTGCACAAGTTAGAAAATACAGTGTTATTTTCCCACGGAGCTTGAGCTAATAAGCAGAGATTGTACAGCTCAGGCGATGATGCAGACATTGGGGTGTTGCAGAGCCAAAAGCACCATGGGGTCTGCAAGGTTTATCAGCCTCTAAGCAGGACCTTGCTCGACTTTACAAGTCAGCCAAGTGTTCATACTTCACTTTTTTTATCCATGTTATACAGGTTATGTCAATGACGGAGATATTCCAGCAGCTTGTAGATCCCTTTACTTCCTGTGCTCCTCGAGACAGTGCCAAAGCCTGTGCCAAAGCACGGTCTCAGAATCTCTGGAAGGCTGTTACACTGTACATGTTGGGTGAGATGAATTTCTGCAGTGCAGTCTTTCACAGTTTCTACCAAGAGACCATGCAGTGAGCAGATACAGTCCAGCATAAAAACTAGTGCATTGCTCTTCCTTTGGCATCTCAAAATGTACCATCTTACATATTAATAAACCAGAAATTAACACTGCAAATAAAAGAGGGATACCTTACCCTGCAGAACAACTGATTTGAAGACTATGTAGATGCTAAGCAAAACTACAATACTGCCAAAATACTAAGAATTCTTATTTATAGGTTTTTACTTAAGATTCAAGATGTATTTTTCAGCATGACCACAGAAAATCCCACCCCAAATTTACTATTCTAACCTTATTATCTTTGTCCTCAATTTGTCTAGTCAGTCCTTGTATCCAACAACGAGCTCTACTTCTGAAGGGATTTTGCAATAAACAGCTGCACAAAATCAGAGACACACCACTGATTACTTAAACCCACTGAAATTTTTTGAACACCGAAGATCATATATGATGAGACCATTTCCCTAGAGTAGACAATTCATGTAGCTTGTTTAACAGCTTTGAACTGCACTTCCTCTCTTTCCTCACCCTCTCCCCTATCCTAAAAGGGTCTTATCTATATTAACTGTGGCTTACTTGAAAGGCAGTCCTCCAAGTCACCATTAGCTTAAAATATGCAATATCCCAACTCAGTGGTGACAACCTTCATTTGATTTTGCTGATATTAGCAAGAAGACAACACAGCTGGTTTGGTTATTAAAGCCTCTGATTTTTATTTAAAAGCAAGTTTCAGGGCTTTACTAATGAGCATGGCAACATAAATCAAGTCTTAATGATACTGCATTTTATTGGGGTGAAAAAGCAAAAGCTTCAGAAATAGAAGCTCATTAGTGTTATTCTTCTCCTTCACTTTTCCAACCAGCTCACTTATAGAAAACAGACTGTTGTTGTTACTGGATTCTCCAGGTGACATGTTTTAGACAGACATGCCAACTTTTTCTTTAGAGTGCAAGAGATGTTCCTAAGTGATAAGACAGACTCCCAGGCCTCTTTCTTTTCTATAGAGAACGAAAACTCTGCCAGAGTGCTTCTGGCATAACCCCATTCATTTTTCCTGCAATGACAATTGATAGAGAATGAAAGCACCCTCTGGGACATGGAGGGTTCAGTTTCCTTTGGCAGCAGGTTTGATTGGAAGCAAACCTAAATTATTCCATTTCAAAGGAGTGAATAAGGAATATTTTTCTGGAATGTCAAAACCACACACATTAACCCAAACCAATCTTCACAAGAATCCTAAAGTGTTAAGATTGCTTAGCTAAAAAACCAAACCCAAACCCAAACCCAAACAAGAAGATCAAACTCAAAACAACCACAATGTTAGTGATTCAGGTATAGAAATTGGTCAACAGTACCTTAAGATCAGTGGGTGGAGTGGGAGGGATGGCAGGGGGGAAGGCTATCAGATAGCATTCACTAATGCCACCTGACAAACTTACAATAGATATTCCGACAGGGGAGAAAAGAATATGACTATCACGGCTGCCTTAAAATCTCCAGTCTGTTTGTTGTTGCTAAACAAAACTTCATTAAACAATCATCCCTTTTCTATCATTTATTTCAGATAGGTGAGGTACTTCACATTGCTGTATTCACCTGTGTGTGCCCTCCACAGTCCTACCATTTGAATTACTTAATATGCCTTTTCAGGGGGGAAAAATCCATGTAATTTTTCCGCATATATAAATAGCAACCATTAGTTTAACTGAAGTTTTTTGACAATTTATTAACATTATTAGACTTGAGAAACAAAGTGAAGTTTTATTCAAAATGTAAACATTAAGATAATTTTAAAATGTTAGTGCTCACCAACAGTAAGAATAGTCCTTTTTCTGCCTATTTTCTTCCACATATTTATTTATAAATAGTGCACTGAAAGAATGTTTTTGTCACTTGAGTCACCTGAAGAAGTTCTTATAGTATTCTTGCACCATTATAAATAAAAGACGGAGATAGCCTCATACTCCAAGTTTTCAGCCATCACCATACCACATACACTCAGAATGTTACCTGTGCATGATACAAATTATAATCCTGCTCTGAAGCAGCTCATCATTATTACAAGGAAATATCACAGACAATAAGTCCCAAACCTTTTAAGGGGGTGGAAGGGAAAAAACCCACCACATAAAAATCTTGCACAAAATGCATGCCTGTATAGAAATACCCAAAGTTGCTGTAGGAACAAGCAGCAAAATATAGCCAGGACAAATGCAAAGTTTATTCCACGTATGCTACAATTAGTCAAGATGTTAGGGAAGTATCAAAATTTGTACTATTAACATATGGCAACAGTTTTATTCTTACAATACATTGCAATAGAGTTGCCTCACTGGAAAAGGCTTTTAAGCTGCAGACAGTGCAATTGCATTAAATCTCAATTCTTCTGGGTCACGTTCCATGAATTTCTTGCAAACTTCTATTGCATCCTAGGGGAAAAAAAAGTACAAAGAAAACCAAAATGAAAAACAGTATAAATCATATTTTTTGTTAAAGAAACCAAACAAAACATAACTGAAATATGAAGATATGCTTTATCCAAACTATGCTCAAAATGGATTTTTCCATAAAGGTTTACTAAATAGTGTGACAAACCTACATAAATGGTATTTCTGATGTTACCACTACTCAAGATTACTCACAGTGCTCATATGGGCAGCCTAAAAGAGAAAAGGTTTTATGAAGGACCTTAGCAATGATGATTTTTGTGACTGAATATTACTTTGTGCAGCAGATGTGATGCTTTTTTGACTTTCTAAATGGATCTCTGAAGTTTGCCTTAACTAGTACTGCTGCCTTCAGAAATTTTTCCTTTGTTTCAAGATGAATCTAAGCTGGGTGGGGTAACTGAAAGATTTTAAGTAATTCCTTCATCTAGCTTTAGGGTGCAATCTGGAGAACACATGTTATCAGCAAAAACAGGAAAAAGGCACATACGGAATAAGGAAAGCTTTATCCAATTTCTTCCCCTGTCCAAGCAAGCACAAATTATTTGCAAACTTTACAGACATTAGTCTATGCTTCTAAACTATAAAATAATTTTGTGTTTTGTTTGTTTTAGTTTCTCTGGTTTCTTCCTTTTGTAATGCTAATCCGATCTGGATATCATAAAACTCAGATCTATGCATTGCCTTCTCTCAATTTCAACTTTGTATCATTCTGTGGGGATGACAGTTTATCCTCCTCAGTGTATCCCTTTCCAATTAATTTCTCAGCTCATGACAAAAAGAAGCACCCAAAAGAAGCTGTGAAAGTAGAGAAGAATGATTATTAGCAAGGGTCAGAAAGGAAATGAACTTCTGTCTAGTGTGACACCTATCAAACTATAAACGAAAGGAAAGAGAATGAAAAATTGTAAGTTTTCAGTCTGCTAGCTTCTTGTTAGATGTACTAATTGAAAGGAGCAAGAGTATATGAAAATCTAAGCACAGAAGATAAGTCAGTCTGATCTTGTAGTCAACCCTTACGATATTTATGTTACAAAACTCTGTCATCCACATAAGTGTTCCAAAGTATCTCTTTTCAAACCCAGTGTGGCGTCACCATCCCACTTGTTCTATTCCTCATACAACTATAAATATAGCAGGTATTTTCACATATCTATTTCTGTAGAATTTTTTAGAAATTTTGTAGAAATACAGCAAGAATTTCATATAACACTGTTTAAGAAGGTTCTCTATCCCTACCTCTAAAAAAGAATCGTCGCTGGTTTCCCCATGGTTTATTGGAAATGGCTTGCGCCCATCTGTTGAAAGACAAAGTGGGATTGAATAACACATTTATAAAATTATAAAAGCTTCATTTTTCCAGTTGAAACTATTTAAATAGATCTTCTGTACTTCACTTTCCAAAATGCTATCTCATTTTTCATAAAGTTCACACACACAGCTAGCTGTTCCCTGGTCTCTTCACTGCTGACTGCTCTTACCAGTATCATTATATACAGTCTGATGCTTTTAAAAAATAATCCAATCAAAATGATGAAATATTTCTCAATATTTAATTCAAAAGCTTCAAAGCTGTAAGTTGCTGTTGTTTTAGTGCTGGTATAGTACCTCAGGTTTTCAAGTAGAGTAGAAAAATTTCAGCTATGCTTGATGGATTCATGCAGACAGACAGTTGTATGTCTGTGGTGTTTGACAGCTGTGCTCAGGGACTCCACAACAGACCAGAGCAGCAAACCCACCATTCTGAAGAGACTGGCATCACTGAAAATGTTTCTGCCATTTAAAATAAATTAGCAAACAAACCAAACAGCTCTACGTATTAAGTATTTTCACAGCATCTAAACAAGATTGCTATGGTTATTTTTATTTTATAGATTTTTTTTCCTTGCATTTCCAATAGAATAATGCTTGTCATTCTCAGCATTTAAAAAAGAATTTTATTCATATAAATATGCTTCAGGTTACTTGCAACGAGTTAACAGTATGAAAACTTATGTCAGGGTATCTTAAGTATTTCCTAAACCAAAATCACTTTTGGCTCTGTCTTCCCTGTAAAAGGTTTTTCCCTCCCCAAAGATGCCACCAAGTTTGACAACACTTCCAGACTACATTTTCCATAACTAAAAATAGATTTGATGTCAGAAAACATTTGGATTTATATGAACAAGATGTTGTTCATTATGGTAACTACCATGGCGGAAGATACAAGGCAAAACCCTCAGAAAATGCCAGGGAAAAAGAACTGAATATCCTGCACTGTTGCAAGCTAAGTTTACCTTAATTTTTGGGCTTTTTTATGTCCATATTGGCAGAACAACATTTTAATTTTGTGTGTCTATAAATAATGTGTTTTCTATGACAGAAACATCATATACATTTACTATCCATGTGCTTCCTTAGCATTTTCTGCATGCCAAAGCCCACATGCTGCCCACACTGTCTGAAGCCAGTAAATCAACTGAAAAACCTTCAATTTTCCTACTTTTAAGTTGGGGTTTTTTTGCTTCCTTCCACTGGTACAGAGAGAAGTTATTTTAATAACAAAAGAAATAGTACTCTTGACATTCCACTGTACAGCAGAGCTAAATGCCTCTTCTCTTTCTAATTCTTTATTTTTAGGAAAAATTCAAACAGGGCTTCACTCACATCATACCTCCAAAAAATGGGTAAACATGGTCATCATAGTGTGCAGTCTGCTTTTTAAGCAGCATAAGTTAATGGACAATGAAAATATATCATGGAAATAGTAGCACTCAACCAAAAAAAAGTGGAAGTCGTCCCTTATGCCTTGAAATTTAGAGCCACAAAATATTTATTGCATCCTACAGTACTTACCGTTTTGATCTAGTCCACTGACAGATACACAGCATCATAAAATACAAAAATGTGTGCCTATTGGTTATGACTTATCCCTGGTAATACCCCTTAGATCAACTTAATATTAACACAAGCACTTCTTATATATTGCTTATGCCCCATGTTGTGATTATTTATCACCTGTTAAGGGCATTGCTTAATTACATGCTGATTTTCAAAAGATGGAAGTCTTATCACCAAAAAATACTGCCAGAAATTATGCTAGGAAAGATCAGTGACTTGCAGTTTTTAAATGCTGATCTGCTTGCTGGATTTCTGAAGAGCCTGCTGGAAAACCTAGTTGCCCAGCAACATATTTAAGACTGGAGTCATTAGAGAATATCTGAGCTAAACTAAGTGCTACACAATCTGAACAGGGAAAAAAATAACTGTATTTCAAAAAAGAAGGACTACTGTTGCACAGTTAACTGTCTACTGACCACAAAAAGTAGAGGAAAAAATACCAGACTATTACAAACAAGTTGCAGAGTGTTAATATCTTTTAGTATCCTGACTACATAATTTGAGTTTAAACAGTATCACACTGGTTAATAATATAGCTAACATTTCTGTTGTAGCACACATTTAATTTAATACTTCCACAAGCAGTTCAGGAACATAAACATAACAAATGTCCTGTGAAATTCTGAGTGTTTATCCATTTTTCTTGCTTCCTGTCCTTATAAATGCCCATAGAAGTTTGGATGCAGTCTAGTATTCTGTACCATTTTATCTTACTAGGATGGAGTTAAAGGAAGGAAAACAAAACAACCAAAAAAACCAAACAAAAACTCCTAATAAACAAACAAACAACTCCCGCCTCAAAAAAAAAAATCCCCAAAAAACCAAGAAGGCTGCAGTTGCTTGAAAGAAATCCCCAGACCTCTAAGATGCAGCTGAAAAGAACCTAAGCCCCACATAACATCAAGAAATCTCTCTGAAACTTTGACGGTTAGCAGCATCACTACTTGCATTTGTTTCTAACAAATGGAGAGAGTGGATAAAAAGTGTTCTTACCCAATTCATAGAGATGACCACCTACATTAACTAATGCAATAAAGTGAAGATCTACTTTTTCATCTATACTTGGTGCCTGCAAGACAAAACAAGACAAAAAGAAATTGTGCTTATTAAACTCTTATTGTTATATGATTAATGAGCACGTATCATCATCATATGCAAAATACCTGGACAAAAGAAATCACCATTGGGAAGCACATTCTGGATCTATACAGAATGGCAGAAGTCAAGAGAGGAACATTTTGGAATACAAAAAAAGCTGTCTGCAATGCATGCATCAGTAAGAATCCATGCAGTAAAGTATATGGAAGTATTTCTGATTATAGCTCTACTTAAAAGCTCTATTGTTCATTACTGAATTAGAAGAAAAATCAGCTCAAATACATAAAAATCAAAAATAGACTTTCATATAAATAACAAATCCTTCACTAACCTATCTCCTATAACAAAGTGATGCAGGACTCAACTCTGAAAATGTAATATTTTAGAACTGAAAATATTCACTGGTCAAAATAATTTTTTCCTCATAAGCCAACCCCAGTTAACCAGTTTCCTCTTCACAGGCAGTCAAAACAAACACATCTTAGGTGGGGAGGAAAGATAATAACCAGAAGTGCCCAGACCGAATTTTCAAAGTGGCATCATACTCATCATATCCAGTAAGGACTGAAGTGCAGTGACAGTACCAAGTGACACAACATAAAAAATGTTTACAGTTAGTCAAGGTCTACCTAGCTCAGTACTGTGCTGGCAACTACAGCAAGCAGCAAAAGCTTTTGCAGGAGTTTGTGGGCATGCACAGCATGATGCTCCACCAACACACGTTCCCAGCACCCGCTGAGCAGTGGTGTTGGAACCTGTGAGCCAGAAGATCTATCATCACTTCTGAGCCAAAAGCTCTATTGCCACTGTTGTGTTCAATAGCAACTGATGGCGTTAATTCCTTATCAGTCTGTCCAGTCTGTATCTGAACACAATTTAAGATGATACTGTTTTGAGCAAATGGGTAAAAGGACGTCAGGTTTTCTTCATTATCAAGAATCCGATTTGTGTATTTCATGTAATGAAATGTATTTCATGTAATTTTCTTTCATCTTTTAATTACTGCTAGGCTTACATGAATTTTCTAAAAGACTCCAAAAATGTAAAAACTTGCTAAAAACAGATTAGAGTGTAAAATAAGTTGTAGAACCTCAAAGTTATGCCATCTTCTAAAGACTGATTTCAAAATTTCCTTTTTGATGATGGCCATAAAAAAAGACTTTAAAAGATGACATAAATTGAAGAAATCTGGCAAACAACCAGAACAACAGAGTGAAGGACAAGAAGTCACTACAAGTCCTTCAAATACATAAGAAGGCTAAAGAATGCAGCGTTGTGGAGGAACTGCCAACAGCTTACAGAAATTCTGTGCAGCAAGCTCAAAGATAAGAAAAAAACAGAAAGAAAACAAAAAACCACACAACTTCCCCTCACTCTCATTTAAGATTTATTTCTATGACCAGTTAGAAGTGTGAAAGGCACAAACACTTCTGTTTCATCACTGTTTGAGAGAGCCTAGAACAGAGAAAAGGCATTCTGGCCACTGAAGATGAGGCATCTATCAAAGGGGCAAGAGGATCTTTCCACCAGAAATTCAAGCAGTCTAAGTGAAATGGCCTTTGATAATTCTGTTTCACAGAGGGCCAAATAGAGCCAGGACGTGCGAAACCAAACAGCCCCCAGAACTTGACTACTCCAGCTGCAAACTTCAAAGGACCACAGGTTTCCATGAAACCACGCAAGACAGCAGGTAACGTCCAGTGGCACCTCGTTGTTACTGTTATTGACCACCAAACTTTTTTAGAGACATCTAAACTGTAGTGCTACAAAAAGTGTGCAGGCAGGCAAGGCTGAGCATGCTTGTCAAATCCCACATTGTCACCTAATTCCCTTCATAGACATATCACTTCACAGCTGTTCACTTATCAATTAAACATATCAACTAAGAAATCTGGGTTTAAGAAATTTCAGTGTTAGGGGGAAGACCACTGCCAGTTAGTATCACTTTAGGAAGGAGGTGGCTTAACAATTTAAAGCCTACATCTAAACATACTCTACCTGGGCTGAAGGTGACTTGAAGTAGGAGAGTACATCACTATTTCAGAGGACTTTGAGATGTTCAGGAGTTTATTTTTACCACATTTAGAAACAAGATATTTTGGCCCTTTTGACCATTTTGGGTGTTAAGTTCTTTGCCACATTCTAATGAACACCCTTTCTCTAGAGAGACACCATTGGCATGCTTGGAATGCTGAGTCTATATATAGAAAGAAGATGAATAAGTAAGCCATCAAAAAAAGCATGATTGACTTTTCATAAAGTTTACTTAGAGACAGACTCCTGTAGAATCCTGCTGAGTTTTTGTACAAGACTAATCTAAATAACATGCTTTCATTGTGCTATTGCCATAAACCGTGAGAAATGTTGTGTTTTTACATTTTTAATTCCCCAACTTCAGAGAGAATAGAAGTCTCATGCCATTATTAAGTTTTCTATCATTGTTCTAATGTAGGCAATCTCCTTCCATTAAGATTTCTTTTCATCTAATCTAGATAGCAGTGAAGTTGATTTTTACATTTCTTGAAAAATTAGGATTTCAATAATTTTTTACAGAAAAATATTTGCATAAACATAAGCACAGTGAAACAAGAGGGTCTGAATAGTCACGATGATCTAAAACTTTGTATTATAAAAATCTGTTGCTTATAACTTAAGCAAACAAGCAACTGGATTAATCTTTCCCAACGTGATGAATCTGATTGAAAATCCCTCCACCCCTCCTTAGGGAAAAAACCCCCAACACATCCATATGTGTGCAAGCACACTCACACACACACAGACGCCACATGAAAAGCCTAGTCAGGCCAATTTCCACTTCACTGGGAAGTCCTAGAAAGTCTAACACTTGAACCAGAAGACTTTAAATTTCAAAGGAATGGAAAAAAGTGGGAATGTCAGCTCCAGGGAGATGTTTTTTGTGGTCTCCTCAAAAAGCTACACCTTTGGCCAAGTTTTCAAGTTTCTAATAAAGTGTCTATGTGAATGCTTAAAAGAACAAGAAGCATAGTTTAAGAAGTCTTCCTGCACATTCATCATGAAGTATTATTGCTTAGAACAGTTACAGAGGATTTTCTCTTGATTGCCTTTCTTGTCAAAGACCACAGTAACACAGACATCAATCAAGTGTTCAGATGATCTGTTCCTCTAGATTTTTTCACTTAAAAGCCCAGTCAGTGGGCAAAAAGAAAAAGCACATTTGAAGGACCGCATGTGTGTATGAACCACAAGGAGAAAGACATGGGAGTCTAAATAATGTGATTGTCTAATCAGGATTTGGAACTAATCTATGGGATTCAAGACTCATTTTTCAAGTCTTCTGAAGAGCTGTCATGCTGAGTACTTGAAATTTATACTTCTCTCCTATCCAGGAAAGACAGAAAGAGGGTGAATACCAGCACCTTGAGTAGCTTATGTTATGGTTGCAATCATAGTGTAAGAAGTAAGTTTTGGTAATTTGAGTCAGTAGACATAATTTTTCTAATTTATTTCTCCAAACCAAAAACATGCTGAAAAATAAAACCCAGAAAACTCAAAACTGATTTAAAGAAGAAAAATACAAGAAGTTCAGTGCTTAAAATGATGGTTCTCAGAACATAATCTCAAATGTAACTTTTTCCAAAAGAACTGAAGTAATATTCAATGATAATAATACAGAATATTTTCATGAATACTCAGTTGCACACACCAATGTTTGCCCTCTAATTTTGGATACCACATTAAAAGCAATTAAATATCAGAGTCCCTGTTTTTCAGAGGACTTGCCTGCCTTCTCCGCTAACCTGGACAACAAAATTGAATAATAAACAAGTGCTGACCTTTGTGAGAAATCAATTTGAATTGACTTGTCTCAGGTCAATACCCATTAGTTCATGCTATTGAATCTCTACATTTCTTCCTCTCTTCACTAGCAGGTATCAAATCTGTAATTAAAACTGCATTTCCCAAAGTTTTTGCAGTATAAATGATAACCATTCCTATACCTTCTTGTACTAAGAAATTCCTTAGTTTTACCTTTCACCAGTGCATGCTGCCCTCTCCTCATGAACTAAACCAGTCTTTCTAGTTGTTGCACTAACCTTCAGAAACTCAATGACACACCCCATAACACTGTTTGCCCAATCATATGAGTCTGTCTAATAAAGTATATTTCATCACCTGTACAGTTTATCTTGCAATGCACTTAGACCATTATCCCAATCTAAAAGTTGGTATTCAATTTTCATGCATTTGAAATCCTTTGATCTTCAAATGCTGCTAAGTCAAGACATAACTGTCATATTTATGTGCAACTGGTTTCTCTCCTAAGAACTTAATTTCTGGCACAAACTTACAACTGAGAAAAAAAATGGTCTTGCTCTCATGGATCCACTGAACAAGACTTACCACACCCTGCTTAAAATGTATTTATGAAAGACAACATTATAAGAGCAGATTCAGTGTTACATGACAGTTTTCAGGCAATTTCTCCCAACTACATATTGTATTTTTATTATTCCCTTACACTTGCCTTTGAAATGAAGAAGCAAAGCAAGAAGCCTCACAAACCAGTTTAGTAGAATGCTTTGCAGTACAGGTAGTGACTGGGAAAAGAAGAAGAAGTCACTTGGTGTTAAGTCAAGAAACTGGCATCAGGAGTCTGTTAAGTTACGGAAGAGTACTGAAGACTGATAGGGAAGAGACAATTTTGCAGAACCTTCAAGAATAAAAAAATTCAGATACATCCAATTGAAAGATCATGACAAAAGCACCTACAGTTTTAAGAGAAGAAAAAACCTTAGAGATTTATCTACACAAGTTCACTCACAAGGTATTACAAGAAGCCAAAGAAAAACATATCCAAAAAAGAAGACTACTAGGTATGGTTTAGATTCAAGAAATTCTGAAGTAAAAGGGAAAAAGTGATGCAATTGCTGTTGAGTAGATCAGACATCTGTAACTTCTGTTTTGCAGCATGGGATGTGCTTGGGCAAACATACTGTGTAGGACTGTGAAAGGCATTTGGGTCTCGGTTAAACTACTGCAACTAAAACAAAGACCATTGGAATGACAGTCACAAGTTTTTAGTAAGACTATTTCTGGCTTTTTCTCACAAAACAGTGACATCTCTATTCATACTCAATATACTGCAGTAAGTTTAACATACAAAAAGCAGCAACACCTAAGGCAAGCAGAAGCACTAAAAAAATAGATGATTTGGAAGAGAAAGTGACAAGGACGGAGAGAAAGTCAACATTACTAAACAAGCATGCTGTTAGCTTATCTTAAAAATTTGCCACATCTACTGCAATTTATCAGATTTGTACAGAATGCTTCCGGACAGTCTTCTCAATTTTTTCCCCCCTCCTAATGAGAACTAGTTAAGAACTACATGAGTTCTTAACTCATCTAGAGACCTGCCCTAAAAAGATGTATTGGGTGCGGCTGAGATGGAGCTCGTTTCCCCAGAGCAGCCCTCCCAGTGCTGAGCTTTGCATTGGTAGCTGCAAAGGGGCCGGTAACACCCCAGTGCTTTGGCCACTGAGGCTGAGCAGCGCTGGCACTGCATCACTGCCCTCCCTCCAACGCCTCACCCTCACCAGCAGTAAAGGGGTGGGCAAAATCCTGTGAGGGGACACAGCCAGGACAGGTGGCACAAACTGACCAAAGGGATATTCTGTACCATATGAGGTGTGCTCAGCAATGAAAGCTAAGAGAAAGGAGGAGGGAAAAGGGGCAGGCATTAGTTATTGCGACATTTGTCTTCCTGGCCAACCACTACACACACTCAACACTGGCTTCCCAGGAAGTGTCTGGACATCCCCTGCTGATGGGAAGTACAGAATAAATCTTTTGTTTTCCCCTGCTTTCATGTGAAGCTTTTGCTTTACTGAACTGCATTTATCTTGACATATGAGTTTTTTTCTCTTATTTTCTCCCCCCCCGGCCTGCAAAGGAGGGGAGTGACAGAGCAGCAGGCTGGTGTCCAGCCAAGGTCAACGCCATTGAAGTCAAGGAAAGTTTTCAACTAGGAAAAGTGCTTTTATTTAAGGAGCCTAGAAAAAGCCTCCCAGCATCAAAATTTTTGCTCTAAATTTTGAAACCATCTTTTTTCTGTTTGCCAATGTTTTAGTAGTAGAAATGTACTCAGAACTACAAGAAAGTTCAACTATATTTTAAACACAATATACAGGATGTTCCCACCCTCTTAAATTCAAGAGCATAGATTTCTTAATAAAAGCACTACTAAAATGCTCATACATTTCTCATACACTGGCCTCATGCAACACTAAGCAGTTCAGCCTCTTTGTACACCTAGGAGAATATCAGAGTTGTACTAGTACTACTTGTTGACAGGACATTAAATATTACCTTGTCATTCAAATTTTACAAAGCCAACGGAGACAGCTTTAATGCCAAAAATGCTGTCTGGTTTCTTGCATATTAAACTAATTTACAAAATGGTTGTGTGTTCCTAATTTTCTTGTAAGGCATGTTAAATGTGTAAAGATGAGAACAACATGTAGTTACAATACATACCAGACTATGTAGTATTTATCAGTATTCACTGATAAATCTTTATGTATAGGCCTTGCAATTTTAATCTGTTGGATGAAGACAGGACATCAGGGGAATTAAGGTATAATATTTTAAAACCTTTTAGCAGCAAGCTTCTGCTTTGCCAAATAGGGTTGTACTGAAAGCTAAACTAATTTTCTGAACATTTTTAAAGTAAATGCTTACTACTAGTGGATGAGGACTCGTTTTTAGACATTTTCTGAAGTTAATAAAACTCTCAGCTTAGTTTTCTGCTATAATGACAACAGATTATGCTGTAATGTCTTAGATAAGTCATAGTTTACTGCTGAAGCAAACTCATGTTCAATTAATGCTTTTGTTCTAGGCAGTCACACTCAAGCTCAAGTCTCCTTCAAGAAGTATTTTCTTAACAACAAGCATAGATAAGTCAAATTCAAACAAGATCCCAGTTTCAAATTACAGAAACGTGACATAGAATTTTCCAAGGTTTGCTAAACAATAAGATCTCCAGGTAAAATGTCAGATGTTTGTCAATGTCAGCAAAACAAATGAGGGGTAAGAAGCATGAGTTGGGAAGAATTTAAGCCTGTACTTAACTTCACACCTCCCCACATCCAAAATATTTAACTAGCTCCAAATGATAGCTTCAAGAATGGTCCATAGTTTTGAATATTACATGAAAGTTAGATACTTAATAAAAGCAATTACTATTCACATGAAGAGAAAAGAGTCTGGGAAAAGGCCTCATCTTGAGATATTTATCAGGATAAAAATAAAAAAGCTATAAAGAAGTGCAAGCATTTGACACTAATTTTTAATAGCAGTAAAACATTAAGGATTTCCACATGTGCAAAGACACATCTGAATGAAAAAGAAAATTATTTGGACCACATCTAGAGTAGCTATTTCACCTCTGTAAAAAATCCACCTATCTCAAAGAAGAACTCCCAGGAACACAGGTGAAATGTGATCAGTATCAAAGAATGATAAAAAAAAAATCAATGTCCCAATTTTGCATTTAAGAGCAGTAACTTCTACATACCAGGATTTATTTTGCTATTCGTGTATGCATTAGAATTGTGATCACTCCTTAAAAGCAGGATGAAATAGCACTAAAAGACTCTTTCAGTTCGGTGTTTCTGCTGGTGGCCATCAGGCCGTTTAGAAACATTGGCTACTCTGTACATATAATTTTTTTAATAATTTTCAAGACACATTTGTGGTTGGTGTGTGAAGGAGGAAAAAAGTTTAAGTATTTGATGACAAGCTTTTTTTATTGGAACACCTTCCCTTTCAACTACAGTGTTTGTGTATATGAAGAAACAAGATGTCAAGTGAGAATGTAACCAGCCCCTTGGGATTAAAGGAAACATTTTATCATTACTGAAATACCCAGGGACCATTAACCAAGAGTTAAGGAAAGAAAAAGAGACTAGGTTTAGGATATGAGAACTTAAAACCAGGTCTCAAACGCAGAAGAAACAATACCACGTGACAAAAAATTAGAAGCCCCTTGATTTAGCAGATCCAAATGAAAGATCATGAAGATGAGGTGAAAAGAAGAGGCTGGATGTGGAGCCTATGGCAAAAAAAGCGCCAGTTCGTGAAAGGTAAACTTCTTCTATGCTTTGAAAATGATTTGGCAAATGTATGGAATCAAAAATACCAGGACAACAAAGCATGGAATGATGTACTTTTGCTGTCTGACGTGATGGAAAGGGAAAAAATAAATCGGGAAGAAAGAAATATTAAGAATGGCTGAGAAAAGACCCCAACAAAACATGATGCCTTGAAGACTGAAGCTACATGGCAGAAAGCCAGTGGTGTCAGAGTAAGAAAAGACTGAAGATGGACTACACTTACAACAGAATGAAGCCCGACAGATGGAAGGCGTATCAAGGGCCGCCACCGACGCAGACGGACTGACGGACTGGGAGCCTTTGCAGGACCTACATGATTACGTTTGGCCCAGGAGAGGGATGCAGAGTGACACAATGGTGAGGCCTTCGTTCTGCTGTGGCTAACCTGAGGCTGCGATGAGCATGGTGGTGAAGACAGCGAGGACGATGACGACTACATAAACATTAAAAAAGAACATACTTAGCCCACTTAAACTTGAAATAGCATCCCTGCAACTGCAGCAAATAGCAACTGCAGAAACGTCCACTATTGAGTATACTGTCCTTTAACTGCTCAAATCACACAGATAATAATCAAGAATGTGTTGAATTTGAATGAGAAGATGAAAGAACACTGCAAATAAGCAAAGACATTGTTCAAATCTGAAGTTTATAGTCAGATAAGCTAGAGGTTATTCACACCCAGGGAACTTGACAACATGAACACAAATTAACTGACTCATTCAAGAGACAGTGTTGGAAAGTGAGGAGGGAAGGGATTTAAGCATCATTTAATAGAAGAAATCATTAAGAACAGAGAAAGAATCAGTTTTGTCTACAGCTACAAAAGCTGTGAGCAATAGTTCTTCGGCAATTTGGGAAAGCTAGATTGTGCTGCTCTGGGATTTAAGATGAATCAAGTAACTATGGCAACAGAACCCAGAGTTTCTTTACTGTTCCATGTCTAACATAAAAAGAAAGCAAAGGAAAAGGGAAGCTTACCGTGGTGAGGTATGCAACTTCCTAAGTTTTTCACCTATTCTTCTAAAATAGCAGGCCAGTGGCAGTACTGCCATTAACACTCAGGATCGCTTTAGTATCCGTGGAAGCAGTAGGACTATGTTAAACCATTCAAATTGTTACTATTAGAAGAAAGACCATAGAAGTATTAAAAATGACTCTCAGCTCCAACTGACAAAATTATAGTAAATATATTAAGACCAGAAAGGACCATTGTGATGATTTAGTTTTGATCTTCTGTCCCACACAGGCCACAGGACCAAACAAGTTCAAGTTTTGCTTGGATCAGAGCATACTCATAAAACAAAAACAAACATTCAAGCTTAACAAGCTTAACAATTTTTTAACTATTGAAAAAAATCAGAACAAATAAAAAATTCAATCAATCCTGTCTATAGCTACATAGAGACAATAAGAAGCGTATTCATACAGTTTACTAAAATTCGTAATAAATGAAAATGCAACCTTCTTAGTCCTATTCAATGATGACATAACAATAGATTACATTAATCATCTGGCCATGATGCCAAACCAGGAGCTCATCTTCAGCATTTCATCCACTATTATCTTGGAATATATAAAAATTCCCAGTGTTATCTGGAGCCTCTCAGAGAACCCCTTGCTTTCTGTCAAGAAATGAAGTTAATCTTTTGTGCTAATTACACAGCTTTTATTTGGCCTCTGAAAAACACTCCTTTGTTTGAAGCTAATCTAAAGGGCGATCCAGATTGTCCTGTGTTGATGTCTTGTGCTTTAATATCTGCTGATCTTTTTCCACTGCCTGTAAGCTTTGAGGTGTATTTTAATAACAGAATCATGGAATGGTTTGGATTGGAAGGGCCCACCTTAAAGATCATCCAGTTACAATTCTCACATGGGCAGGGACACCTTCCATTACACCAGGTTACTCAGAGCCCCACCCAAATCGGTCTTGGACACCTCCAGGCATGAGTCATCCACAGCTTCTCTGTGCAACCTTTTCCATTGCCTCACCACCCTCACAGTAAGGAATTTCTTCCTAATGTCTAATCTAAGCCCACTGTCTTCCAGTTTGAAGTCATTCCTCTTAGTCCTGTCACAACAAGCCCTTGCACAGTCTTTCTCCAGCTCTCTTGCAGGCTCCCCTCAGGAGCTGCACTCTGGTCACCCTGCTATTGTCTTCCACGTCATTGACAGACCACTTAATAGTACAGGTCTTAGAACCAATCTCTGCAGAGACCCACAAGCTAACGCAGTAACTCATCACTGACACCCCACTTATCTGCCCTGAGACCTACCAAGTTAGGGCAGGCAGAATAGAAACTGCAGTTCCTTAAGACATGTCCCAAATGATGCATTCAATGGTATGACTCCATTAGGGGCTATGAAAACCAAGCAGTAGATAGCTTCTCTGAAAAAAAATTATTTTCACTCTTATTAGTCAAAATAAGTTACTGTAGTGCCAGTCAAAACTATTTACTTTCTTTGCATTATTTATTATTTTTGAAGCAACTAATCTTAGTTCTCTTATTTTTTTCTATCAAGAGTGGGACAATGAATTGGTTCTTTCTGCTCCCAAATTGCTGACCTTAAAGAAAGATAGGGTTAGGAATTTTTCATGAAGAGCAAGCATGAAGTACAGTAGAAACTGTAAAGCTCAAAGACATGGAATGTTACCAAGTCTCAGAACTTGTCCAGAGAACACAGTTTTCCACAGGGTTGTCACAGTTTGTTTTTTTCCTTTAATTTCAAGCATTCTGATCCACCTACATCTCAGCAGCTCCTAATAAAAGAGGACAAAACTAGAAAGCCTCCAATCCAAAAATGGAACTACATGAATAAAAAGGAATTCCGCAATGACAATACTTCTACAAGACAGAAAGTCTTACAACAGCTTAATGGCTATTACAGTTTACCTGTACTACTGACTGGGGTTTTTTCATATTCTTCACTTGAAGAACTGATGTAAAATGAGATGTTTTATGTTTAGATAACTTATCAGATGGTTTTAGAAACTATCTGTTCTCAGCTTGCTTAAGAAAATTTTGAAAGATGACTGATAAAAGACTGATTCTAGAAATCCTCATAGTCCACAGACCTTCCAATGCAGGGAGGAACCTGTAAGATTAGAACCTGCTGTCAGGCAGAAATTTAAGAGCTTTGCTGACTAGATAATTCATGATAAAAAGCAAGAGACACTTGTATGTTTTGTAATTTTGTAAGCTGCTGCCATCATAACAGACAGGATTGGTAAGTCTTCCAAGAATCTGAATTGTAGTATCTTTTTAGTGAGAAACAGTTTAAGAAAATTTACTGGAAGCTGTTAAACTGTATACTTTTGCTCTGGAAAAAAAAATCCAATTTTTGAGGACTCCTGTATATTTACCGTCAAACCGTTTATAAGATTTTGAACAATACCAAATTTAAGAACTGTTTAACAGTACAGGGATAGCCACAATATTGAAAGATTTTCTTTAGAGAGCCTTGTTTTAATTTTGCTGCCATTTTTACCACAAGCCCATACTTCTACCATTCTTCTTCATTGTACTTCTTTGTTTTCTGCCAATATTGCTAAAATAATGAGAAAATATTAAAAATATCCTTTGCCTGAATGTAATGAGACCAAGAAATACTTTAGCTTTTCAAAACTGAATCTACACCATAGAATGCCATTTAGGGCAACTAATATTTTAGTATTTCTAGTTAGTATTTGTCCTGATTTTTACTTTCATTCATTGAATCCTTTTATCCTTTATTTCCTGTACTAGTGGGTCCCCTAGTGAGATCAACTAAGAGAATGAGAAACTTCCTCTCCATTGAAAATATACTTTTGCATCTGTAAGAGTAGAATTTCAGCATACAATATATAGGAATTCTGGAAAAGCAAACTTAATAATGGATTATGGCTAATTAACAAGGCTGTAATCACCAGAAAATTCTATGTATGGTTTTAATAATAAGCACAAATTAAGCTATGTGAACTGAGGTTGTTTTAAAATGAATATTAAAAAAAAATTAAATTCTAATTACGTGTCAATATTACTATGAAGTTAATGTTAAATACATATCTCCAAAAAAATAATACCATTCATACATTTCACATTTAATTTAAAATATGGAAGACAAATCCTAACTTGAAACACTCTATTCAAACAAAATTTATTAACAGCTAGAAACTGCAGAAAAGAGAGAATTAGTCTGACTTCACAAGAAGGAAAGATCACAGGAGCATATTCCTGTGCTGAAAATTCTAATAGGTCAAATATCTGAAGTGGTAAAACAAAAGCCCTGAAATAGAATTGAATGTTATTGTCATATAAACCAGTAAGCACATCAAGTTTACTGTCTGAAATGCAAAAAAATACATTATAAAGAAGTTAAAAGCTTCATGGAGTAGGTCCAGAAAATGTTCAGGCAATTACCATCTGCCCCAATCCAAAACTCACTCCTATATATAGCTGTTACTAAAATCTAAGATCTAAAAGGAATCACATACAAAGTTTGTCAGGCACCAAGAGTTGTGCTTCTGCACATACCTAAAAGTGCCTAATTATGATAGTGCCGAAGAGCTCATGCCTTGGTTCACACCCAAACCCGTCAGGTTCTAGAAACAGGGACCTGTTTGCTCATCTTGTTTGTGGAACCCAATCCAGCAAATTATTTCAGGTCACGTGGAATGCACTGAAGACCTGACAGGACAAAGCAGCATCTGGTATTGCATGACCATTTCTAAACAGAAATACATATTATTCATTAACTTGTTAGTGGCTACAAAAATTCATCTATCTGGAAACTCAGGTTTAGAGCATCCTTGCAGTGGGAAGTTCAAACCCATGCTACCTTCCTCTTTGGAAGCTTCCCTGCCTATCAGCTCACAACCTGTGCTGGGACAGGAGCTTTTGTTTTTTCCTCCATTCTAAGGTTGTGTCACTGTGTAGAAAGAAACACCAGCTGCACTGGGACAGACATAAAATGAGCTTTTACTGCATAACAACATGTCTGGCAACTTGGGCAACAGAAGGAGATAGCATACTTTCAGTCCTGGTCATTGTTTCATAGGCACAAGCCTGGGATCAGAGGCCCTGGCACATGTTCTGCATCTGCCCAGTTGCATTGTTCCATAAGCATGCAGGGACTTCTCCCAACATGCTGTTCATTGTACAGTTCCCATACAGTAATCCCTGGAGCAGAGATGGGAGAAGGTTGAAGCAACAATAAAATG